>BMAO01035803.1:0-83395 GCA_019973975.1 Trichonephila clavata | reverse complement strand
TCCTTTTTATAGAAAACGCCCACGGACTCCTTTTTATAGATAAAATTGCCCACGGACTCCTTTTTATAGTCAAAACTTGCCGCAGCGGGATCCCTTTTTATAGATAAAACTGCCACGATCCTTTTTATAGTCAAAACTTCCACAGATCCTTTTTATAGATATTTCAGATCCTTTTTATAGAAAACGCCCACGGACTCCTTTTTATAGATAAAACTTGCCCACGGATTCCTTTTTATAGACAAAACTTGCCCACGGACTCCTTTTTATAGATAAAACTTGCCCACGGACTCCTTTTTATAGATAAAACTTGCCCACGGACTCCTTTTTATAGATAAAACTTGCCCACGGACGCCTTTTTATAGATAAAACTTGCCCACGGACTCCTTTTTATAGATAAAACTTGCCCACGGACTCCTTTTTATAGATAAAACGCCCAATGACCTCTTTTTATAGATAATACTTGTTCACGGACCCCCAAGTGAAAAAGCTACATAAATGCACAGTTTAAAATTACAAATTTGAAATAAACATTTTGTTGAAGAATTATTTATAGAAATTATAACTCTTGTTTAAAACAAAATAACAAAAAAATGACTTCGATGAATTTGATGAGATGTTATGAGTAAATTTATGTCCGGCTTAAAGTTTGCGAGTAGCAACCGCAAATCTCCACAAACACTAATTTCCTGTCGGTAGATTTTTTTAAGGAGATTTATTACGGCACTCAATCCACGTTCTACCAAATAGGAAGACGGTAAAATAGTCAACAACTTTTGTACAAAACCCATAATGTAGGATATAAAATTGGGATCTGTTTTTGTAATCAGAATTTGTGGTATCCTTGTTCAAGCATTGGTTTAAATCCCTCACATTTGTGGATATTTCAATAAGATGTTCCTATATTAGTATGGATTCATTTGTGTTTGGGATCTGAGTCAGTCCATGCGCAAAAGGGTTCAACATCCAGTCGGGAATATCCAAGTAAATTATTATTTATTTAAATTTTTCCATAAAAAATAAAAATGGATTAAAATTTTTTTATTTCCCTGACGTTGTTCAGGGACCCCCAATTAATTTTAATTTTCCACGGTCCCCCGAGGTTCCCTAGGGACTACTTTAGGAGCCACTCAGGGGTGCACACAAGGGGGTGTCCTAGGGGTCCGGACCCCCCCCCCAAAGCCCTTGAGTTTTTTCGATTGTTGATAATCCTATATATATAACGTAAAATTTAATGAAGTACGTGTAACTAAAACAATTTATTTTATTTCATTAATGCAAATTATTAATTAAATTATTTATTTTTTACTGTTTTTGTTAACAAAATCAACAAAATAAGAAGAATCAATTAGTGTTTTCTTGAGGTATGATGCGAGTTGGGGGACTTTTGACCATGGACGCACCCTTGGAAAACTTTTGTGTGCGTAACTGGAGCCACAAACGAACCTTAACGAAAAAGCCTTATACGAACTCAATAAAAACACAGACACACACTATTTCATGTTGATAAGAGAATAAGATAATTAAAATTTGAACTATCTTAATATTATCTATATCCTGAGCACATTAAAGTCACTAATATTAATTCAGAAAACTTCTATACTAAATCAAAACACTTTTTATCATATATTATTCTATGCGTTTCTGATATTAAATGTGCTAGAATTATTCCTCAGATAAAATTCCAACAAATTTATTTCCCAAGATTATTTAATTTTTCCGGAAATGGAAACATAGAGAATTTGATGAAACTTATTAAACTTTAATGTTAGACATATTTTTTTTAAATCATATAATTTATTACCCACCGTGTTTCCTTAATTAAAATTTCAGTGAGATATCGTTTCAAAAGATTTCAATTAGTGGCGAAGTATTTAAAATTCATCCCGTAATGATGAATACAGAGACGTAGAAATGAGAAAACATGGTCATTAGCATAGGGTAGGATTAAAATAATACTTAGTGGTTTAATTACTTTTGAAATTAATTCTGAACCTTTTTAGGTAAAAACAGAAGACATTTTTTAAAGTTGCGGGGATTTTTGAATTAGATGATACTTACTTGTAACTTAAAAAGGTAGTTATATTTTAAAAAATAAAAGAGTGCAAAAATATTGGAAAGAAAACGAAATCATTTTCATTTTTCGAAAAGAATTAATGAATGTTTTATATTTTTAGGTGAATTAATAATTTTCGCTTTTTCCAATAATGAATAATTTAGCCTGTCTCGGGAATCAGTTGTTAAACTGCAGAAAAAGTTTATATTTCATCTAGAAAGTAGGGGTACTATATTTTTTTAAAAAAATTGCTACGCAGAATCATTGACTCAATAATAAATGTCTTCTTTTGGAAATGATGCATATCTTCCACTATATATAGTCATTAGAAAAGATTGTACCATTAAAAAAGTGCCGAATGAATTTTAGATTAAATCCCATAACCTTCTGTTGTTCTCAATCGCAACAAGAACAAACGCTAAGCTTTTATTTTTCCCTAAATCACACACACACACAAATTGCTTTTAACTTGCCATTCCAAAGAAAAGAAATTAAATAAAACCTTTTTTTTCCCTTTTACGCTTACGAATTTCTATCTCTTGCTGAAAACTAAAAGAACTATGCATATCATTATGAGAAACCATTAATACATATAATTATAAAAAAAAGTCAATTCCGACTTAGCTCAACAAAGAAAAGTTTTATTTTAGTTACTTTTTATTAAATAACTACAATTAATGTAAATATATATATACATGTGGCAAACACCTTATAAACTTAACATTAACACACCTTATAAATTTGTAATTGCGTTTTTTAATAAAAGTTGAATATAATAGGTAAGGATTTATCTTAAAACCAGAGTAAAAGGAATGCCGTCATCTAACTAGAATACGATTATTCAGGTTAAGTTAAATCTTCTTCACAAATTTAACAAAAGCTGTTTCATCCAATGGTACTGTCATCTAGAGGAATAATATAGATTGAAATATATCTCTAATTAATTAAATTTAATTAATGAGTTAATATTTGTGAAAAACTATATTAACATCAAGTGTCATCCACTACAAGTTTAAAAAAATGTATTTGAACTTGAGTGGATGAATAAAAAGTATTTTATTAATGACTGAAAATCTGAACAAGATATATAAATAAATATAAATAAAGAGAGTGTGAACTAGTAATAGGAATTGAAAAAGATCTTGATCAAAGTTTTAAAATAAGTAGCTAAGCTGAAAGCTGGTACATTGTTTATAAAATGCTAAAATCACACTAACAAATCTATAGCCTAGTTAGGCAAGAATTAAAAAATATTAGTTAAATATATTTAAGAACAAACTTTTAAAAAATAATTAACATTCTCTTTCTAAATTTGTCAATAAAAATACCCATCTAATTGTATGCGTAGAAGTGAAGGTATTCTTCATAGAATAAGTACGATAGCATCACTACATTAATTCTACACATGTATTAAAATAAAACACATGCATGCAGACAACATTAATTTGTACAATTTTAGCTGTGGTAAACAATACAGTAATATTATTTTGAGGTTGAATTTAAAAAATAACCGAAATAGATCGAGATTAAAATAAAAATATTTCAATCGGAAATTAAAAATTCACGTAGAAGAACGCTCAAGATTTAGAAGGCCAAATATTTCCTTAAGGGGGGGGGGCAGGCTATTGACCTCTTTCGAACATGTCCACCTCTATCATGAGGGCGTTATTGGCGAACATTAAATGAATTCGCCAGTAACGCGCCTACGCAAAGTGAATTTTCTAAAAAATTAAACAGATTTTTTTTTGTAAGCATATATTATAAAATCAAATGAATCTCTTCAGCTTTACGGTCAAGGTAACAGTTTTCAGAATGACTTCTATAGAAAATCGTTTGCAAAAAATAATAGACACTAGTATACTTAAATTTAAATTACTAGAACTATGACATTACGACGTAATCTGGACAGGAAAAAGAGGAGGGGTGGTGAAATTAAAAAACTGTAAAGCTCATTGATAATAGCTCTTGTGTGTAGCTTTACAAAAACACTGATTTCAACAACACCGTTGAGTAAAGACTTTTACATCTGTTAAATTTGAATTTATTTTGTAATAGACCAATCTGACACTAATAGTTTAATTTCTAAATTAATACATTTGAAAAATTTAAGGATACTATTTAAAAAAAAACACCTTCGTTCTAATTGTTATCTGTAAAAATAATATAATCTACTATCGTGACAGAAATACCTGTTTTGATAAGGTTATTATTTTTAAACAAGAAAGTTTTTATGAGTATTGAACTTTCGTTTTAATTTGAGTTAAATTGAGATTAAATTGAGATAAAAAACAATTTATGAATATAAATACATATTTCACTTGAATAGCTCAAAAGCCAACCAAAAATGTTATAAACAATTAAATTTTTATATCCATTAACAATTCCTTAAAATAACGAATGCGAGGTTGAACGTTGATAAAAAAAATATAAAATATAAATTTAATTTTCCTGCGAACTTACATTAAAAAAATATTGTGTCTCAAAGTAATTAATTATTTTATCTTAAGACAGAGTTAGTTTTTACTTCATTTGAACCTTTTTAGTAAGAACATTCGATGTTCATGAATAATTTATATTGAAATATAAATCTTTTGAAAATGAATATTCCATAGATTTTGGAACCTCCAGAGGTTTCGAAAATAATTTTTACATGCCAAGTTTTTCACTTCTGTTCATAACTCGTTAAGAAGGCTTAAATATAGTTAAAGAGATATTTTTATTTGTTAATAAACGATTCAAATTAAATATGACGTCCAATTAATATTTAATTAATTATAGTTTTAAAATGAAGTTTTATTTGATTTTATAATGTGAATTTCGACTAAAATAGTTTATGCTAAATAATAGAAAAAGAACTGAATATTTTTATTTGATAAAATATAAGTTTTAGTTGGGTGGTAATTATTATTCCTTTTTGCGCATAGATTATTATTTATAGTAGTATGCGTACCCTGTAATAAAAATACGTTATGAACAATTTTGCAAATTTTTACTAAGCCTTAACATGACACTAAAAGCTATATGAGGGCAAACCTCATAATATGAGCCACAATTAAGAGACAAGTATGACACCTGAGTACGCACCCCACTTTTCTCAACATGGCAACAAATGATTTTAAGCCTTTAAATATTCAACTTACACCATTCGCTCTTCAGGATAGTGTTTTAGAGTTAGCCAAACCCACTATCCGGGCTACGAGCCCATTACTCTAAACCAGGAGTTTTCGAACTGTGTTCCGCGTAATCCTGGGGTTTCACAAATCACAAAAAAAAAAAAAAAAAAAAAAAAAAAAAAAACGAAAAGAAACTTAAATATGTATGCAAATTTATTATTTCTATGAAGTTCCTCCTCTATGAAGTTTGTATAGTTTCAAGTATCTAAAACTCATCCTATTCATTAAAACAGAAAATTTTATTAACATATAATAACTTTATTTTTCAACACTTTTTAGATTTTTATTATAATATACAGTAGAACGTCGTTTATCCGAACGTTTATTATCCGGAGCGGCAAATATCCGAGCCAAAGTCGTAAACGTTTTCGAATAGTGTAATGCTCAACATTTGTTTCCTGTGAGGCCAAAAGTGACGGGAAGACCCAAGGTGAGGGATATTTGGGGAATTTCAGTTGTGTGATTTGGAAAACATCTGTGTGGAATATTAGGTCAGTTTGTTTCCAAGTGAGGGTGTGTATATGTGCTCTTTTGTTGAGTTTTGATGATGTAGAAACCTGGATGGCAAGCAATGCAGAAGACATTGGATTTCAGATGCTAAATGACGATGAGATTGGGACTTCCATGCATGCATGAAAAATCCGGCCCTATCGACGATGAAACGGATGACGACGAGGACAACAGCAGCAACAACGAAAGTAGCAAGGATCCATCAAATGCTGACACGTTTCTACGTTAGAGAAAGGTACGAACAACAATCAGTCTTACTCAACTACTGCTGCTGAAGAGAATCGGAGACCTTGCAGCGAAAACACGAAGGTGTGCAATGGTACAGCGAAAAATAAGTGATTATTTTCCACAATACAGGTAAAATTCGACATTTTGCACCTATTTTTCTTTTTCTTCAAAGCACGTTTCCCGCTTCTAATGATTTTCAATATTCGTATAGTGTCCGGTTTCATATACTACATGGTCACATTCAGCTTTCAGTTATCCGAACAATTGCGTATCCGGTCCCAATTGATTCGGATAAACGACGTTCGTCAGTAATAAAAGAATTTTGAAATGTTTTATCTTTGTATATATGCTTCCTACTAGATTGTGAATATTCTATTTTTTACTCTCTTGGTGTTTTTTTTTTTTTTTTTAAACATTTATAAACCCCGTGCACCACCGAACGTATAACACGGGGGTAAACAACACAGACAGAAGAAAGGATTACAACACAAACATCCATGCCTTCTCCGGGATTCGAACCCAGTCCCTGCGGCACCGCAGTCAGCTTCACTGACCACTATACCGGATGGGCGGCAACTCTCTTGGGTTTCACGAGATAATTTTATACTCGTTAATTAACACAGTGTCTTGCATAACTAGTTTTCTAATGGAAAACGCACTATTTTGCAACTATGGGAAAAACACCTATAATGAAGTAAAGGAAGCAGTTTATCAACAGAGAAGAGAAGAGTTGATGTTAAAATCTAAAAAAAAGGAACTTAAAATATAAACGAATTTATATTGCAAAAACCTCATGAACTTCCAAAATGTAATAAATAAAAATGCAATAAAACGTAAATATTCTCTCTTATTTCGGATAAATATAAATTATGGTGTTTGAAACTGATCTCCATTTCACGGTCATTATTCCGAATCAATACCTTTGGCGTGATTTGAAGCCCGTTGTATTAAATAAACAAAGTTATCACGAAAACAAAAGCTTGTTGAAAGACTATTTACGGTTTTTCATGGAGAGTGTTTTTACATATTTATCATGCTTTTAATGATAGGGCAAATATCAATAATAAAGAGAACAAAACGAGCTATGAGTTACTTCTCTGAAAATACATAGATATTTAGAAAAGGTGGAGATGGTCTAAGAGTGTTTAAAATTCATTTATATGCTTTTTAGGTTACAGAGATATCTATTCTAAGTCGAACGTGATAGTAAAACACACGCAAGAATAATAAATGAATGTTCAAAATGTTGAAAAGTATTTGAGAGAGGATTGAATAAAAACAGACAATAGTAAAGGAAGGAAGAAATGTTTCTATTTTTATTGAAGTGGAAGTATAGAACAAGAGTGTTTTTTTTTCGCAATTAAGTTTAAAGGAAAAATAAATATATTTCGATTGGTCTCCAGTATCAAATGTATGGGATGAAACGTTTATATTTATGAATAATAATTTATTATGAATAAGATTCTAGAAATGAATAGTGTTTAAATATCATGAGAAATTGACAGACAAGAATTTTTAAAAATGAATAATTTATTGTGAATTAAAAAACAGTAAGTAAGAGATTTGAAATGAATGGCTAATTAATGAATATATGTTTTTTAAATTGCTAATAATCAATTAATGAAAAAGAGATTTTTAAGCAACGAATTAAATCGATTAATTTTTACGTAAAAATGAAGGGTTATGATACAAATATGCATATACATGCACAGCTTCGTTTAAAAATTCTTTTTGGTAACTGTAATTATCAAATGGAGGGTTATGCAAAAATGTATAAGATTTAAGAAAATCCATAAAATTTATATAAAAAAAATACAGACAATTTTGATGTTCATTTGTTTCTTCAGTAAAATGAAGCTATATTATATTTTGTGTATGTTCCACGTATCTCTCTCTCTTTAGAGTAACGTTGTAAACGCTTCTTTGTTGCAAGGAAGCTGTATTTCTGCATTTGATTTTCCTAAAATAACTGGCTTTATCGAATTATTTTTCTGGAATTGATTATTTATTAATCTCGTACTTTAACCCTTAAATAGATGATTTTTTTTGTCTTGAGATTTAAAAAATCGTTCTGTTATGGGAATGTAGTTACATAGGTCAAATAATAAATAAGAAAAATACAGGTAATAATATTAAATACTTATTTCTAAAAAAGTTATAAGTAGACATATTTGGCCACGTACAGTAATTTCTTAAAACTCTTGCATATGTCCAATAAAATTTTCAAATGCAACATCAAACATTGACAGCTTACCTGAGAACAGATGAGAAGAGAGGAGAGATAGAGCGAGTATTTTTTTCCAATTAGATAAACCACTCCTTTATGGGAAACTCAAAAATAGAAAATATTTCATCAAGTAACATATATACTGAACTTTTTACCCCCCCCCCACTACATTCAACATAATATAACTTACACGGTAAAACCAACGCTAAGTTCCTTCTTTCACATTGATTTATTATATGTGGTTTCAATGTGTGTTTGAAAACGCACACACTCAGAGTTTTAACAAAATTAAGGGAACAGGAATGTAAACAATTGGCAACAATATACATTTAAGGGTTAAAGCTACACAAGGGCTTTTGGGGATGAACAATTGGGCCTCGTAATTTTGACCTTCGGTAAAGTGATGAGGACAGCACTCCGCTCTTTCCGAATTTCCACACTATGCTAATGTAAAGACCTTGAACATTGACCTATATGGCATGCATCAGTCCCCCTCTACTCAATGGGTCAGCCTTTTTTCTTCGAGAAACTCACTATAAAATGTATACAGTACCGAAAAATATCTTCTGATATTTAAGTTTCTGTATTTCCAGAATTTTTGATAGCACATATTTTTTATTAATGTTATTAAGAGTAGTGTGTTTATTTTCAGAATATTTGTACTAAGAATAATGGAAAAAAAATATACTAAAAGATTTATAAGATAGTTGAATTTTTTTGTATCAAATTCAAATAGCAACTCATGACGGATTAAAAAAATTTTTATTGCTTATTCTGTTCTGCAGAAAATTTTGGTAAATAGTTAGGAAGATTTAAAAAACCTGCAATTCTCTAAAAGCCTTTTTTTGAAAGGAATATCTAGATTTTAGATTTCATGATAATATTTTTTTCTTTAAAATTCTTTATAATTAGTGCTACTTACATACATATAAAACTTAAAAAAATATTGACAGAAAATCAAATAACAATATTAAATATATTTTTAAAAAAAGTAACAACAATGAATTATTTAATTGAAACTTAATATTATTTTTAAATTAATTTTTTCATTACTATAATGGGATAAAAGGGCTGTGAACGCGCGCGCGTTACACCAGTTGACCTCTGTCCCTTTCTTTGATAAGAAAATCACTGTATCTGGGATGGTCAATGGAAAAACACTCTAAGGGAAGAAAACTCATCAAAACTTCCCTCATCATCGGAAAGAAACTTTGGGCCATCCATGTCAGAACATATCACAGTTCACCTTCCTGGATGGAAGTTATCCAGTTTGCTTATTTGTCTGTTATGTTTCCCTACAAATGTCCTGGAGGGAAAATCATGCATAAAAGAGATAAGGTCCCTCTTTATTTACATGGATTGGGAAGAAAGTACAAGGGTTCTTTGTTGAATGTGAGTTGGAATGCACTTTAGCTTTGAACTTCGACAGTATTGTACTTTGTATCGAGTTTAGGAAAAAGTTTTGATCTAAGAGATAAGTGATTCTAAAACTATTCTGAACAAATAGTTTTTATAACATTAATCTTTGATTTTAAAAGTCAATGTAAATTTTTTTTCTCTGGCAAATATTTAAATTTTAAATCTTGAATTCTTCTCGTTGTAAAAATATGTCTTGATTTAAACTTGATTTAAACATTCTTTGGGATCTAGACGCTTGCATACATCGTAGAAAAAAGGCAGTATAAATGCATAAATCAGATTTCAAAATTTGATATTACTGAAATAATAATTGCGAAAATTAAAATTACTAATAAAAATTATTCACATACTTATTTACAAAAATAAAGCTTTAATAAACTAAAAACATTAAAAAATCAAATTTTTCTTATTTAAAGGAAAAATTAGGAATCAAAAATGCATTTTATTCAAATTAAAATTATTTCTTGGAATAATTTTTGAGTTATCTTTTAAGCTAAACATACACATCATTTTTTTAACATAGAAGTTTTTTAAAAAAAAGAGTCAACATATTATGAAGGGAGCCGATATGTAATTTCAAATAAGAACAATTTAAAATAAATTTAAGAAATGATGAAATTTTGAGAATTAATCTCTAGGATTATATTGAAAAATGTTTTAAGCAATAAAACAAAGCTTCTTCTAGTAAAAAAAAGTTATTCTCTTAAAGATTAACTTAATTTTCTAAAAAATAAGTTAAATAATAAAGAAAAATTCATGGAATAATTCACGATAAGATATTTAAAAAGCAGAGTTGTTTTGCTGGAACATCAGAACAAAGCAAACATTAATTTAACATACAAACTCCCTTAACATTACTAAGAAAACCCATTCCTAAAATACATATTTAACAAATATACGATGACGCATATTATCATAGGAAATAATTATAGGGTACTACATTCAATTCTGTTAATATAAGTAGTACTGGTTATATCAATTATCCTTACACACACTAGATATCAAATTTTTGTTCAATATGAAATGATTAAGAAATATTCTAACAGTTTTAATCTGTGATCAGTTATTCAATGCATTTCAAAATGAACAAATTATATCACTTTTTCTCCGGAATATTAATTTCATAAGAAGTTATATAGTCATTTAATCACTCTAAATTGCCATAAATCGTAAACAGCAAACCAATAAAGATAACTATATTAGGACAGTATAGGTCAAAATTAAGAAAGCCACAGTTGTATAATACAGCGTTTCTCAAACTGTGGGGAGCGCCCCCCCCCCTTTGGGAGGCACGATAAACCTACAGGGGGGTGCGAGCTTATTGAATAGTCGAAAACAAAAGATTATTAATTTACTACAAGTAAACAAACAAAATATATTCAGACGTAATAAAAATTACACATTTACACTGATATAATACACTAGTAATATCAGTACTGCACAATGTGTGTATTTTATAGTTAATTTAACAAAGACTATACGTTATAGGAACGTTTAATAATTACAGGCGACTCTATGGGCTTATGTTCTCTAAAATTATGTATAAAATTTAGCAATTATTTTCATAATTTGTACGGTTTATAATTAATAGCTAAACTACCGATTGAAAGTTTCACGATTCCCTCCCCAATGCCACCGCTTTCCATGTAGGTTGCACCGTTTTGCACGTATGTTGTGTATCGGGGAGGGAGAAAAGAAATAAATAAGCAAATCCTCTGAAATAAGTACATCCTTCGCTAACACTGTCAAGGTCTCATTGTATTGCATTCCAAAGCCTTCGGAATAATTTTAAGAATACCAGTGCTCAGAGAAGATCGTAATTTGGCAAGATGTATATATACGCTTGGAGCAATTAACGCATTGGCTGTGAACGAGACATTTATAAACGCTAGTGGAATTTAAGAGGTTAAAATCGTATTGTAGTTTTAGCGTTAAAGTACAGTATAATTGAATTCAATACATTGTTATTATATGGAGGGGGGCGCTATGAAAATTTTGATAGAATATTAGGTCGCAAACATTGAAAGTTTGAGCAGCACTGGTATAATAACAAATTCTTAGCTTTATCATCTTTTACCGCATTCTTAGCAAAATAAAGATTTTACCCTTTGTTCAGTCATACAAAGGAATACTTTCGATATATCATATATGTGTATTCTGAATATTATATATGTGTATATGTCATAGAACAGCTGTTTTTAAACTGTAGTCCGTGGACCCTAGGGGCCCCAGCGCCATTAAGGGGGTCCGCGGAGTCTCTAATATAACGCTAAGATTGTCTTCTTTTAATCACAAATTTTGAAAGGCCTCGTGGGAAAATTGAAAGAAGTGTCATTCTAGACGAGGACATTAAATTGCCCTTAATGAAAAAACTCTACTGGAACATGTATTTCGATCTATTAAGTCGTGAAGGGTTGTTCAAAATCTTGGGAGGTCCACGATGTTAGTCTGATACATAAAGGTGATCGAAAGTTTAAGAATCCCAGTCACATAGACAATAGCAATAAATGTGAAGCGTTAGTAATAGAGATAAGTTCTTAGCAAAAAAAAAAAAAAACCCAGATTTATTTTTATTTGATTTACTTCAAAAAAATTTCAAAATGCCTACAGATGTATTAGAAAGAATTAAATTAAATAAAAATAAATTGGTTAAGTTTTTGATTAAGAACTGATCTCTATTACCGATGCTTCGCATTTTATTGTTATTGCCTATGACGTATACATGGTGCCGAAACCCGAAATTTCCATTTATATTTTTCAATTTCTACTATTAGCTCACTCTATCTATATTTATCTTGTTCATATTTTCAATCCTTAATAAAATACATTCTATTCATTCAATAAAGTACAAATACATTTTTTAAAACTTGTAGTGGATGACACTTGATGTTAATACAGCTTTTTCAAATACTAAGTCATTAATTACCGGTTAATTAATTAAATTAATAACCGGTTTTCGACGCCAACTTAGATTTATCTCCATTGTTGTAACAATGTAACTGTTAAAACAATGAGAAAAGTTGGCATCGAAAATCGGTTTTTCAGCCAAACTAGCCAAACCGGGTGTGCATTGTTACAACGATGCAGAGAAATCATGCACTTTTTTAAATCCCTACCATTAGTTCACTTTTTCCCTATATATATATATATTGTTCAAATTTTCAATCGTTAATAAAATACTTCCTATTCATCCATTCAAAGTAGGAATTGATTTAGAAATATTTTTTATATTACTTGTTTAACAGCAAACACTAACCTAGGTTTGAAGAAGTATAATTTTTCGAAATATCAAAATATTTGTTTGAACTGAATTAAAACTACGTCTAAAGGTTAGAAAAATTCTATTTACTAATCTTAGAGAAATATTTTTTTTAAAACTAAATGTTCAAATGTGGGAAGCAAAATAAATATTCATATCTTATGAGAATCAGTAATTTATAGACCAAATTCTAAATATGAGGTCTTAAAGAAATACGACTACTTGTGACAACTTTTTAATAAAAAAATGAAGATATGAGATTTTTTTTTTTTTTTTTGTAGTTTTTAGATTTGTTTAGTACATTTCAAGAAAAATATGCTACAATTGAGAAGAGAAAAAGAAATTATTATAACTAAAATGGAAAGATATGGGTAAAAGTTTATAAAAAATAACATAAATGGGATCCATTCTTGCCAAAAGTTTATGAACTAATGTTCAATTTTTCAATTTTGATGTGTTGCTATGTTATTCATTTTTAAAATGATCTTCAGGATAAGACATATTTTAATTTTTTTACTAAATTAGAGCACTTTATCTTAGTTATTATGTGGAAATTGCTTAAAAAAACAGTGATGATATTAACATAAGGTACTGTAAATTTTGTGATAAAAAAGTGATTGATAAATCTGAAAGTTAAAACACTTCTACTATTATACAGAACATACGCAAAAAATTTCAGCTAATTATTTTCTAAACTTTTTGAGCAATCGCTGCCCCAGTTTGAGCATTTAAAACACACACACACACACATTTCGAGTAAAACGCGTTTTAAAGTATGACATCTTGCTTAAAGTAACGGCATCTGCTTTTACTAAAACACTTGTAGTTTTTGTTCTAGTGAACGGAAAATAATAAACGTGGTATTTTTATAAAGCTATTAAGATGGCCTATAAAATAAAATCCTAAAAAAGTGTCAGTTTTCGGCAAAATTCACAATTTTAGGAGAGCCGGATTCCTTAAATATCCACCACCAATTGATTTTTCTTAAAAATCCGAATACATAATATATAACTCAACCATGGAATAAATTGAATGAAAAAACACTTGGGTAGAAAGATGATGAGCAGATCTATTTCTCCCCATAATAGAAGCTGACGGGAAGCAATTCCCACACACCACCTTACATCACTTCTGTTTAATATCACAACAAAAGCATCTTACTGAAAATTTGGTTTGATATCGTACATCACGTTGGGAATTTTTCCCTTCCCCAATAGCAGTGAGAACGGCAGCAAGAGTGATCATGTTTGGGGGAATTTGGAAGTGTGAAAACGGAGAATAATGGCTCACAGTAGTTTTCTTTGGATTACAAATCTATCCAATCTGTGCAGTTTCAGGATTGAATCATATAAAATTTATAGCAACTTAGTTTCGGTGTAAGATTACTTTTAGTTGCTTTTGACTTGGTCGTTTTTACAAATCTTTCAGTTATTATGAATATAGAACGTTTCTCATCGCTTGAAATCCAATAGATAAATAACTTAAGGGAACATGATGGTACGATTGACACAATTTTTTTTAATTTAATGATTCTTATTATTTTTTTGGTTGCCTCCTATGTGTATGTATGTTGTAAAGCAGATTTTGTGATCAAAATTTCATTAACAAAACTAACCATTTAATTTTTAAAGGCAGTGTTTCTCAAATTGTGGGGCACTCTTCTCCCTAGAGAGCGTGATAATCTTACAAGAGGGAGGGGCGAGCATATTGAAAAGTCGAAAACAAAGGAGTATTTGAAAAAATATTACTTTACTGTAAGTAAACAAATAAAATGCATTTTGACATAATAAAAATGAAATACACTGAAATAATACACTTATAAATATATCAGTATTGCGCAACGTATTTCATAATTAATTTAACAATACTAAGTTAAGAACAGTTTTAATAATTACCAGGGACCCCATAGGCTTGTCATATATAAAATTAAAAACAAAAATTAACACTTATCTTGACAATTTGTACGGTTTATAATTAATCCCTTAAATGCCGATCAAAAGTTATGCGATTCGCTCCACAATGACAACGTTTAATACGTAGGCGTGCATATGTGGCGTATCAGAGGAGGGGGAAGATAGAAAAGGAATAAATAAGCAAATCATCTGAAATAAGTAAATCCTCCCAAACACTGTCAAGGCCATTTTATTGTATTCCAAAGCCTTCGGAATAATTTTAAGGATAGCAGTGCACATAAAAGATCGTACTTCGGAAAGACGTATACATACGTATGGGGCACATAAAACACTGGCTATGGAGACGTTTATATACGCCAGCTGCACTTAAAATCGTACTGTAGACTTAGCTTCAAAGTATAGTATTATTGAATTCAATACATTGTTATTATATGGAGTGGCGCGAGGAAAATTATGATTGAATTTAGGCTCGCAAGTGTTGAAAGTCTGGGAAGCACTGTTTTTAGGGAAAAACTAGAAACTTTTGAAGTGATTCTAAAATGCTACTCCTACAAAAATTGACGTACATATTTGAAACTTGTTTTACAAGTATATCAAACTATGTATAACAAAAATTGGTATTGGTTTTGCAATAACGTGATTGGTATTCGTACAATACTTCTTTTTATGAATGCTTTTTGAAAATACCTTTAAAAATATGTAAATTCTAAATTCAATTTTTCTTTAAAAAAATAAATATTGCTTTGATTGAAAATTACATATCAACTTTTGTTCCATGTACTATTAATTAGCAACAAGTGAAAAATTTCCAAGCATTAGGCACAATAGGAAAAAAAAACCCTTAGCATTTTAAATGAAGGCAAACTAGTTATTTTATCTTTCTGAGCTAAGTCAGTTTAAAGTTTTGATTTGCCATTGGAATGACAATAAAAGCGAACGTAGAAGTTATCACAACTTTGCGTTTTTTAAACTTAGAGCTTTCAAATTTTGTTAAAGTGTTGAAAAGTATATAAAAGAAAATTTAGGCTAAAAAAATTAGACTTGATTTTTTGACCGATTTTTGTCAATTGAATCGTATTGTATATTCTTAACTAAATAAAATTTAAGCTTAAGAGTATTTTGTTTACATTAATGAAGGGATTAAAAAGAAATATTCAAAATTTCACTTTTAGTTGAGTAATTAGTAGTTTTTATATGATAATAAAATATTAAGAGGAGAAAACGTTAGCTTCCTTTTCGATATATATGCATGTTTATATCTATTTAGTACGTTTTGAAGACTTTGCAATTTTCAAATTTTAAACATAAACAATTCTAAACAAAGTTATTTTTTTTAAAGATTTGTCTCAAAATGTTAAAGTTTCTGTAAATACAGTTAAGGGCTTGAACTTTGAAGCGTAATTTAAAAGGAAAATTTAATATAATGAAAAATTTTCATATTTGATTAAGTATATTATTGAGAATTATTTTCTAAATGAGAGTTTGCAAATAATAAAAACGAAATGATGTTGATATCGAAAGAAATGTCAATGTTTAAACATTTAAGATACATTATTAAAAAAAACATAAATACAAAAGTGTATTAAGTTTCGAAAATCATTACATAGTTTATTATAGTATACTATTTTTTTTCTTTCTAAAATACATATATAGTACGCTATTTTAATAGTTTTCGTTTCAAATACGATAACTGTTACACATTTTTTTCTGATTTCAGTGTTTTTGGTGGCTGAAAAAATCCTTATTTGAAATAAAAAATATTATTCTCAAATCAAACATTTTTCAAATTCTTAATTAAACATTAAAATGAAACTGATGAGGACATTTCAAGATTATTTGATCATTTTCAATCTATTGTAATATATCACATTGCTTTAATTGTTTTCCAAAAGTTAAGAAATAAATTAAAAGTAAAAAAAACAGTATTATTAAGCAAAATAATAGACATAATAAGTTGCCTCTCAAAATAAGCATATGTGCGGTTTATGTGATTAAAAAATAAATAAATTGCCATTAATAGTATTTCATCATATATACATACTGAGAAAGAATACGAATTTAAAAAAAAAGAATAAGAACTACAAAACAAAACTAGCAATAAAAAAAATATCAAACTCTCCCGAAAAAGTGAAAAAAAGAACCCCCTCTCTAAAAAGCTGTTGAAAATCAAATAACTCTCAAATGAGCATAAAGATGTCGTTGGTGAATTAAAAAATTGATTGGAAATTTAATTGATATTCTCCGGAGTTGTTTCATAAATACGAACAATATTAAAATAAAAGATCTCTAAATAAATTTAAAAAATTACTTCAACTTTATTATACATATCTAATTATATATGATTTCTTTTTAATAAATAAATTTTAACAATGAATGATTTACAGACATAACGGAAATGCAATAACATCCTAATATTTTAAAGCTTAAATTTATAAAATATAAGTAAAAAAAATTTGTTTCTTAAATTCTTATGTAACAGAATATATTTTTATGAATTACAAAATTAAAGCTCATGCTATTAAATATTAATGTAACTAAAATATCACAGTATAATGGATAATATGAATATAAAATAATGGACATTAAACAATTCGACGTGAATTATGGGACTAGTAAGGAAAAGAGATTTATTTCATTAAATTAAGTAAAAGAAAAGAAATACTTTCCCGAAAAGAAAGAAAAAGAAACAATCCTCCGACTAATGTGATAAAACAATTATATTACAGAAAGTACAAAATTCTTATGCTTTCTAATAGATTTTTAAAAACTTTATAAACACGCAAATTTCCAAAATTTCAATGCCGCTTTAATAGAACATTTTTTTCTTATCAATTTGTTTAAATAATTAAATATTTTCGAAATGGGTTAGTAAATATTTTACTGATAAAAGACAAAGCAACGATGTAGTAGTTCATAAAAAATAAATGCAATATATCTCTGAAAATATTACAAACAACATAGATCGTATATATTATAAGTCAAAATATAATGTTTTGTTTTGTATAAATCGCTCAATTTATTGGATAACAATTTCTGCTCGAGTTTATTTAATATTACTTATCGAGTTTATAATTATTTGACATTTCTTCTATTCAAGCAAGAAATAAGATTTTATTTATAAATGCAGTTCAACATTCGAGCTGATAATTCATTTATTATTTAAGAATATTTTCCTACAAGACGATATATCCAACCTTCTCCATGATTTTTGATATAAAAATATATTAATATTCCAAGAATTCCTTGTAACAACTTATATAAAATGAAATTTACATTGCATAACATCATAAAATTTATTTGTATATGCTGCTTAGAAAGTAGGTGTTAAAAATAACTAATTTTATGATAAAAAAATTATTTTTTAATGTAGGAAATGGAATTCTACAAAAGAAATTTCTATAGTATTCCAAGCAGACTTCTGCAGTATTAGAAACTAGTATATTTTTATAGGGAATGATATATTTTCAAGAACATTCTTTTTAATTTTTTATGCTTCTAATGTACTAAATATTTTTTTATAACAAATACTGTACGATTGATGTTTATTTTCTATAACACAGCCAGTTCCAAAATATTAAAATCGCTTAAAATATCACAAATAAAGACATTGTAAAACTAAAGAAAAGATTATTGGGTTTATTTTTGATTTTAAGAACTAAGCATGTTTCCTTTTAATGTTCCATTGCAGAATTTTCAGTATTTCATTTGTTAAATACACAGAAAATGCACAATATCTATTTCTTTTAAGAACTTGTTTTATTTCCTCTAATATTATTTAAATATTCACACTTCTTTGATACTAATACGCACACATTTCATGAAAAGTTGTAAATTCTCTTTCCTAAAATCGAATAACTTAATCATATTTAAATGCATCAATATGAACTCCATGTTCTCTAAGCAATTTTACTATTCTGTAGCATTTCTTAAAATATTTTTCCACAATATTATTTTAAGAAACGAATCATTTTCTTTAACAAAAAAAAATTTACGAAGCATTTTTTTATATATATATGCATGATTCAGGTAATAAATTTATTAAAAAAATGACTTGATAGTTCTAAAAAGAAACACACACACTTCAGGCGAATAACAAGAGAAAAAAGAATTCGAAACTCCAAGAAAAAGGGAGAGAGATTTCATTTGTTTGTAAATTTTTAATATATCCTCCCTCTCCCCTTTATATTTGCTATTCTTGTTGATTTGTATCATAAAAAGATTGAGTGTAAATTCGACGTACTTACAAATATTCTAAAAAGTTTAATTTTTAATAAATTTAATGCATTGATTTCATCTTATAAAATCATCTCGAAATAAGTTGGTTTAATGTCTTTTTATACAAAATATTTTAATTTAAGGCAACAGTCTGGACGTAAAAAGTAAAATAGGCACATATGTTATTAAAAAAATAAGTAATACTTATTGCTCTAATTAATTGAAAGTCAGTAATCAATAGTATGGAAAAATATGGCATCAATTATTGAAGATAAAATCAAAAATTTAAATCAATCTTTTTATTAGTCTTCACCTGATTCTTTTGTCCCGATCCCCTTTGAAACACTTTTTTCTGCAACAGTTGCATCAAAAAAGGGAAACAAACTTTATGAGCAATTTCAAAATTGGGTCGAAACCAAATTTATATACAGTACTCGAGAAATACTCTTAATAATTATACTTTAATCCCACTTATTGTAATCACATTAGTTTTTTTATTCAAAAATAGTGCATTCAAAATTATAAAATTATTCCTATCCGCGCGCGCGGAAGATGCTTGGATGAAAGTAACATATAGCCACTAAAAACATTTTTTCCCCTTGTTTGTCAATCGAATTTCACTTTCGGCATTTAAACATAATTTTCTCCTATTAAATAATGTACATTTAAAAAACTAAGACACACAAAAATATTTTTAGATGGAAATTAGTATTAAAAGGATTCGAGTCACAAATGTATTTTCTGTTGAGTTTTGATAATAACACCAGCTTAATAGAGCTACATTATTATGCATACATAAATATATCAAATAATATTTGCTTCATATTCATAAATATACTTTTTTAAATGGGTTACGCTAAATATATTTTAGAAAACTTCTCAAAATATTTCTTTTGACTAATTTATAATACTGTGAATCACAAAACAAAGGATTATAAACGCATATTTAAATACTTTGGATGATAGAGTATACAAATTTGTATATGAAAATGAAAATTTGTTAGGGAACAAAATATAAAAATGAACATTTAGTTATGTATAAATTCAGAAGTTACCATAGTGAATTTTTTATTCTAACAACTAACTGTGCTGTGAAATAAGTTTTGATTTGCGAAACTAAAATAAAAATATTGATATCACAATTGATGTAGTACCATAAATTTACAGGAACATGAATTTTTAAACACATAATATATTCAAATATCTTTTTCAATAAATCGTTCCTTATGAAATAGTTTAAATTCCGTTTAAAGCTTATTTTATATAAAAAAAAAATTGTAAACACAGATGAATTTGAGTATTCTTAAAAATATCAAAATCGGAACAAAGAGTTCATTGGATAAATATAAATAAAAGTTTTAAAAGTGAAACACGGAATAACCCATTTGAATTCACTTCGAAAAAATACCCTGAAATATTTGGCCCATTCGATATCGTCTCCCTCATAAAAAATATTGATTATTGAAACAATTGAAAATATGAAACTGAATACCCTCAATATAAAATGGTAAATAATTTCTTAATTTGAACAATATTTAAAAGAAAACAAACATTTTTTTAATTTAAAATTTTGATATAAGCATACAATATCTTCTTCAATTCCATTTTATTTTTGGGCTGACAGTATTAAAAAAAACAATATTTTTTGCTTGTTGAAATTACTTTAGAACATTTAATTTAGGATACATCAAGCATACACTCTCAAAAGATAAACAATCGCATTATGATAAAAAAAATTGTTTTTTGTTTTGTTTCAGAAATAGAATTCATGTTTTGATACACAATGAGCTAAAATATTCTTAAAGTCTACACAATTTTTTTGTCTTATTTACGAGAGCATGAAAGACTTCAAATAATACATACGATAGAGTTTAAGAAAGAAATTATTATACATTGTAAGCTTACCTTTGTTCAAGAATTTCACTACAGATACAACTATGTTTTCCATGAACAGTAATTACATATATGTCCAAGCATGCAATCCAGAATAATATATAAATGATTCAATTCACAATTTTCTTGAAAAATATCTACAGATAGAAGGCACTAGTACATTGAAATTATAATACAAAATGTTAACTTAAATATACACAAGCAGCGGCAAGGATCTTTTATCGTTTAAATGCTCATAATTCTTTTAAGCAATAGACAAATTGAAAAACTTACTAAGAAATAAATCTGGAATCAACTCTACATTCCGGATCAGAAACTTCACTGTTCCGTTTTTAATAATACACTGCGGTTGACGCTGCTTTTTTAATTTGCAGTTAACTCGATGACAAGAAATAAAATAAATTTATGATTATACTTGTAAGAAAGACATTTGTATGAACTAGAACTAATGCTTTTAAATCCACAGTAACAATTCTATTAATATGACTATCCTGCACAGCTGCAAGAAACTTGTTTAACCAACCAACGAGGACAGTCAGCCGCAACTCTGTCACCAGGACACATTACTTTCTCAGCGACGTCTCAGAAAATCCGATGCTTTAGTCCAATCGGAGGACGCGAATGCAGATTAAAAAAAAGAAGAAAACAAAAATAAAAGAAAAAAGAAGAAAAAAAAGAAAACCAAATCACAGGAAGATGAAGAAGAGAAGAAGATGTACTATACACAGAAGACCCGAAAAGAAAACTAGCTTATCTCCCTCGCCATGTAGTTTTAATTCTGAAATATCTGGAGGAGCCCAAAACGATAATTGTGGCACGTTGAAACAATCGCACGCACTCAATCATTTCGTTTGGAAGAGAGTTACCCAAGCCCTTCTTTTCGATTCGCTTCTGACCCCCCTCCCTCCTGTGGCCCACCCCCTGTGTTGTTTGGTCTCTTTTCCAATAGATCGCTAATTTGATCAAGTCCCGCAGTAATAAGCGAGTTCAATTTAGCTAAGTGCATGCAAGAGCCACTAGATATATCCGGACGGGAGGGAGCGATAGAGGACGGGGGTTAGATCCTTGCCACCGCCGCGGGTCTAAAGTTAATTACGGATTTGCCGGAGAGAGAGAGAAACGGTTTTACAATGAGGACTGTTTGCAACAAGAAGGTGGTAAAAAGGCAAACCTTCTAGGGCCTTGTTCCTGGCCAGCAGGGCTAGCAGGAGGTCCGCGTTGGGTGGGTTGCCGTCGGCGCTGACCATACTGGACATGCCCGCCGGCCACACGTTGCGACCGATGGTGATGATGATGATGGTTGGTGCGGACCCCTTTCCAAAAAGCACAACAACTCCCGTTCCTCAGTCGGGTTCGGATCGCGCTTTAATTTTGGTAAGTGCGCCGTCTCTGTTTCGCCAATAAAAAGGGATGTGTCACCAGCCTGGTGAGGGACACTTCTTCAAAAATTTTTGGAGGGGTGGGGAGAAACGTTGCGAGGGGGGATCGGGGTTGCGCGCGCTGTCGACTTCCACGCCCTGATTACTTATGCAGGCGCTTGGCCCCGCCTTCTCACCGTCCCGGCAGCCAGTGGCAAGGCGCCAGGGTACCTGTCAACGCCTGCACCTGAAGCGCATATGGCGGACGATTTATTTGGAAGGTAGAGTGAAGGAATGGTTCGTCTGCCGTTTTACAGATTTTTCGATTCGCTTTTGAGGTGGAGATGAATCCTCGTCTGAATTGAATGAGTATCCTTTTCAACTCGAGTCGGGCGCTTTTAGATAAATGATTGGCCAAATGGTAATTTCTGTTTGTTTTGGGACCATAAGGATTGCTTCCTTGGTTTCGTTTGCACTGTGGTTTGACTGATCTTAATTTGTTTGCGATTGGATAGATTAGTCCTAGAAGTGGTACTCTTGATAGATTTTTAATCGGGTTACATAAATTGTTCTTAATCTCTTTTTTTCTTCTTTCTTGATGACTTTTAGACTAATTATTTTGTCTGTCAGCAAACAAAGACATAGTGACGAAAATTCTTGTCTAAATTAAAAGAGCATACTTTTCATACATGTTTCAGTAAACATAAGTTTGGAATATTGTTTTTCATTTTAAAGCAGATTTTATCACATGCAAATAATCTTTTCTGTTTAATTCAATGCTGTTTATTTACGAAGGGATACGTCTGATTTTTGTGTGAATGTATTTTTAATTTTGAAATCTTTATACATTATTAAGACTACAGTTCTTTTCAATTCGGACATGTATATTAAATTAAGTTAATGTTTTTGTAGAAATTCGGAGTTTCCCGAAAAAAATGCCAAATTAAAGTTAATTTGCGCTTTTGCGATACTGAATGACCCAACAAGTTTTTGATTAAGTTCTTGGAACTCAATCTATATGCCTGTAGAAAAATAACCAATTCATTTTTGTTTTAAAAATATTAATATAGTTCAAATATTAAATAAATTGAAAGCCATTACAATTGTATAAGTACTTAAAATTATTTTTTTGAATTTTTGTCATAAGAATATTAAAATGTATTCTGAAAAAAAGCACGCTAGAAAACTTGTTTTAGACGATTTGCTTAAAAACTAATTTGCTTAAGATAAACTGTATCTATAAATGTTTGGTACCAGTTGAAATGAAGACAGAGGATTCTTTCATAATATTTAATATTTATAGGTTAATCAATAAATATATCAATTTTTTTTTTTGTATCCAAGTTGTCATTAGTTTCAATTTTCTCATTTATATGTAAGCGATTGTGAAAGCTGTTTCGATATCAAAATTGTATTTAAATACTTATCAACTTACCAAGTACGCTGCTTTTGAAGAAATTTAACATTCATTTTAACTAATATTAACATAAAATATTTTTAAAAAAATTATTTGAATTTCATTTTTTTCCGTTTAAAAATAATAAAAATCAAAATTATTTTTTTATTCTCTAGAACATAGGAAATTGCAATTTTTTTCATTGTCTACGAAAATAATTCTTTTAAATTATTTTATATCAAAGTAATCAATGTATTGTAAGCAAAATCTCTTCAGAAGTTTCCAGATTAAGGCATAAGATGCACTTTTCGGAAGGTATTATCATTTACCATTTTCTTTTTACTCCATTTCTATTTTTATTTTGATCAATTACACATTTAAGTATATTAAAATACTTTCAAAAAGGCTTGTTTTTTTACTTTTAGAATAGTTAAAAATATTTTTAAAAATAAAATAATTCTAGTTCATATTGTTTTTTGATACGTCATTTTTTAACACCCACACATATGAAGATCCAGTTTAAAATATTTCTCAAAACGACGAGAATTTGTGAAATAATGCAGAAAATTTAAAGTAAACAGAAAAATAAGATTAGAACCTAGTAAGCCAAAAAAGTTTCGATCTGAGGTTCAAAGAAGCCTGATTAAACAAGTTTTTGATATAGTACTAATCTTCCCCATTTACAACTCGATAAGCTTATGTTGAAATACCCAAAATCAAAAAAACACATAGTTATAAAAATTTCAAAATACATAAATGAGAAATTAAGCAAATGAAAGATATTTGAAATATATTAAGTATTGCATAAAAATAATGCAATATATATATATATATATATATATATATATGATCTCCAATATTTATAATATATACAAATATTTATATAATCCTAAGTATAACTAGTCGGAATAGAGTAAGAAGTATATTAGCCACACGCAATAGTACAATAGATAACTCTTGGACTTAGGAACCAAGAATGCAGGTTTTGATAATCCTATATATATATAAAATAAAATTTTATTAAGTACTTGTAATTTACAATTTATTAAATTAATGCTAATTATTAATTCATTAATTTATTTTTACTGTTTTTTGTTAACAAAATTGACAAAATCAGAAGAATCAATTGGTGTTGTCTTGAGGTATGATACGGGTAGGGGGGGGGACTTTCAACCATTGACCCCCCTTTCCCTCTGGAAAATTTCTTGTGTGCGCTACTGATATGTCATAATTAGAAAATAAAATACCGCGTCAGACTGACCACTTGACCGGAACATCTGCTCAAGCACTTCAGTGCCGAAGATCATGAATATTGAGTTGGGCACAGTAGGCCTTGTCCTTCATGGGCTGTTGCGCCCCTGAGTTTAGTTTAGAAAATAAAAAAACGCTAATGCTATTATTAAATAAAATATATCAGGAAAAATTAATAAAAATCAATAACAAACTGCTTACTTAATAAAGAAATTAAAAATATCTTGTTTACTTTTAAAGAAAATGCTAATAGATTTGTGTGAAAGCATATAAAATGTTTAATCTGTTTAGTTTCTCGTGATTCGGAGATTTGTATTTCGATGACTTAATTCCCAATTTTTTTTTTGGTTGCGCATTAGATTTTTACATCCTACGAAAGAAAATATATAAACATTACTTATCTCATTTCAACGATCATCCGACATTTCCCTCAAGTTTTCATATTGTTTCTACCACCTAAGCCATAATACCTCTTTTAATAAGGTATAATTATGTCACACAAGGAAAAAAAAACCCAGGATTTTAAAAGCAAATTTAAAAAAATGGGCAAATGCTCTCCTCATTTCCACTGAAATCATGCTTACACTTTCCTCTCCTGCACGGATGCATTGGTCATTAGCCCACAAGTCGATTTTTCTAGCTACCTCTTTCCAAAACATATAACAAAAGCTCGACTAATTGATCCAACGTTAACCTTAAGTCAAAATAGACGATAACTAAAGTCATTACTACTATAGTGTCTGAGTAACTATTTAACATTTAAAATTTAATAACAGCAATAAATCTTATTTATAATTTATAAGCAGTTATTATTTTTGCTTATATTCCAAGTGAAATACATCTCTCCTAGTTATTTTTTATCATGATAGTTTTTGATAACCATCTAATAACTCACTGAAAAAAGAGAGAGACTTAGTCATTTAATAAATCATCACTCTGAGTAATTCTTTTTAAAATTAACTTAATCCGAGTCATAAGTACACATAAATATACTTTTCTTTTTAAAACAAAACTATTATTATTAAGCACATATTTGTTTGAAAAAATTAGAAATTTTTTCTTCTTGAGAGCCTTGTGACGGTTCTGTCCGCGACCTTTTCAGTAACAGTCCTCTTGGAGAATTCTTGGTCTTTAAAAATTATTTAATTAGAATGAGTGAGTGATTATTAACGTCGCACTGTTCAGTTGCACGAGGGCTTTTGGCGACGGTCCGCATAATTTTGAACCATGGACACGTGACGCGGACGACACCTGAGCTGGCACCCCTTCTCCTAACTACCACACCACACCAACGGGAGGACGTTTGAGCTCTCGACAGATTTAACGTGCATCACTCCCCTACACGGCGGGTCTTCAGTGGTACTGGGATCAAACTCACGACACGCTAGCCATGATCTGATGCCTAGACCACTTGGCTACCGCGGCCACTATTTAATTAGAAAGCTTTCTCCTAAGAGAGCGTGAACGTGTGAACTTTGATAACTATATAATGTCAAGGCTTTTTCAGGTTAGAAAGAGAGAGATAGGATAGATTGGGGGGCTAGCGGAGCAGTGATTAATCAAACTAAATGTGAATCGCGGATAATTAATATTTGATAATTGAATTACTTAAGGTGACGATCTGTCACTGGAGATTGAATCTATATTAAATAGCGAAGAAGTCAGAGCTACTAAATTAAGTAAGTGTATTAAGCATTACAGTCTATTCATATCTCGCGTACCTCGTTAATTTTCTTCATATTTATTAATTGGGTGCATCTCTTATCCCTGATCGATTGAATTTGAGTTTAAGGTTAATATTGTGAATAAATTGAAGTTTTATTGACCATGGCTAGTTTTCCTTCTAATTCTCCCACACCTTTAGGCGCGGAGACAAGATCATTATTACATGTAATATAAAATCTTTTGTTATAAGTACACGAACAATTTTTCTTCAAAATTTAGCTTGGTATTATTTCGAAGCTGTATGGCTTACCCTGTTCTATGGGGTGGGAGGAGATCTCGTCAAAGGAAAGATGGAATGCTTAATAATAAGTTTCCAAATGCAAATTTATTGAATGCCTTCTATCTGCGATTGTATTTTTAAGAATATAATATAGGAAATGCAAGAATGGTATCTTAAAATTCACCAATAAGTTCTTTATATTTTGTATCATTCTGAAAATAGCGTGTAAAAAGCACTTTACGCTATACTTTGCAATGGCATTACTAAACAAATAAAGATATTTATTGATTAATATTGCATTATATATTTTTCTTTAATGCAATAAAGTAGATATCTGTGTCGTATAAGAATGAATGAAACTTTTTACTGTACACTTATGGATTTTCAAACTGATAATTCATAACTGGTTATTAATTCAGTTATTTTCCAATCTCCCTCTTTAAGTTATTGCTATCGTAGTAACGATTTGTGTCATTGATTGAGCAGCAAACTATTGGACGTTTCAGAAAAATGATTCTTCAAACTATACATTTTATGTTTTGAGGAAGCATTATGTCTTCAAAATCAATTTTTAAAAGCTCATTTCATGTGGCACAAACACAATAATTTTTTTCTTTATTTAAGGAATTTTTTTTATTACCTTAGTGCAGTATTTCTTAGAACTATTTTTGAGGAACACTCTTTAATAAAATGTTAAAATTATATTTGATGACATTAAATGATATAAAAAGATTAAAAAGGGTTTTCCTTTTATTATTTTTTCAAGTAATTTAATATTACGAAGTGATCAATTGAATATTTTTAAAATACTTTTTTAGAATGAATTCAAATATGCACCAGACAGTGGCGCACACAAGGGGGGAGGGGGTGCTCGGGCCCGGACCCCCCAAAGCCCTTGATTCCCCCCCCCCCGATTGATTACAATCCTATGTATATAGTACGTAAAATTTAATTAAGTAGTTGTTATTAAGACTAATTTTATTATAATGCTAATTATTTATTCAATTATTAGTATTAATTACTAATTAATTAATTTTTTACTGTTTTTGTTCAATAAATTCGACAAAATCAAAAGAATATATTGGATGGTATATTGGAGCATGATACGAGAACGGTGGACTTTCGACCCTGGAAAGTCCCCCCCCCCCTTTGAAAAGTTCTCGTGTGTGCCACTGGTACCAGAACATTCACTAATTTTTTTGTATCCTTTGATAATATAAAGGAAAAAAAGGTCAACACTTGAGCGTGAGTAGAAAAATATATTGTCTAAAAAGAAATGATTGACATTCCAAGTGTCAGTTTTCGTTATAGTAAAATACTGAGAGTTGTATTCTTTTCTTTTGTGCAGTGGCAGTGCCGGTTTATCCGTTGGGGGCTTGGGTGGGCGCCCAGGGGCACGTATGAGCTGGACTTCACCAGATTTTCTGGTTATAAATTTCGATCCGCAGTGTGGTCGCGGTAGTCTAATGGTGAAGGCAACCGACTTGTGACTGAAGTGTCATGAGTTCGAGCACAGTACCACCGGAGACCCGCCGTGTAGTGGAGCGATACTCGTTAAATCTGTCGAGAGCTCAAACGTCCTCCCTTTGGTGTGGTGTGGTAGTTAAGAGAGGAAGGTGCCAGCTCAGGTGTCATCCTCGTCACTTGACCATGGTTCAAAATTAAGAAGTCCGTCGCCAAAAGCCCTAGTGTAGCTGAACAGGGCGACGTTAATATTCACTCACTCGATCCGCCAGTGCCAAGGGGGCCTATAAATTTTCTGTACCTAGGGCCCGAAAAGAGCTTAAATTGGCACTGTGTAGTGTCCGCGGTAGCCTAGCGGTCATGATTGCAAACTCATAACTGGTGTTGTTTCTGTTCAATCATGGGTTGGAATCCTGGTTTCATTGAAGACTTGCCGTGAAGGTCTGATGCACGTTAAATCTGTCGAATCTCGAAGTCCTCACTTTAAAGTGGTTTTGAAGCTTAGAGAAAGAGGGGTTCCAGTTCAGGTGTCATCTTTATCACGTGACAAGTTAAAAGTTACGAGGTTCATCTCCAATAGCCCTCGGGTTGCTACATACTGGGAGATTAATAAACAATAAGCTCAAATCTTCCATAGACAATATAAGTTATGAGAAATTAATTCAGAAGGATTTTATCCTAAAAGCTCTAGAAGCATCTTTGGTAACATCCACACCCGGGGTGGGCATTATGTCGATCGCGATCGACCGGTAGTTTACCAAGACATTTTGGGGTGACCGCTTAAAAATTTTACCAGTAAGTTATTATATACGGACAATTCAAAATTGGCTGACAGTACGCATATTAAGCCTTCTACTGACTATAACAACAAAAACTAAAACTTTAGATAAAAATATTTTATTTTTTTAATGTACTTTGATCTGTTTCATAATAAATGTATAATTTTATATAATTATATTTGGGGCTCCAACGATCTTCCCAACTTCGCCAGACCCTGGAGGATTAGCAACAACATATTTGGAGCTATTATTATGAAGTTCGTATCTTGCGTTTTGCTTTAATCGCGGTTTTAAAAGTGTTGTTTTTTATTTTAGTTCTGTACGTTTTATAAAAAGTACATATTCCGTACTTTTATTATTAAGTTATAATAATAACCTTTTCCTTACCTCACCACACCTACGACATTGGGCAGTAGCTCACGCAAGAATTTTTAAAAGGAATGGGGTCGAGGGCTGAAGGTCTACCATTCTCGTATCATACATCAATACGCAACCAAACATATTTTTTTTGGATTTTTTTTGTCGATTGTCGGGAACAAAAAAACAGCAAAAAAATAAATTATTGAATAAATAATTAACATTAATAAATAAAAATTACTAATATATAATAATTAATTACATTTTACGTACTAGATACATGAGACTATAATGAATCGGAAAGAAATGAAAGGTTATGAGGGAGGGTATGAACCCGTGGACCCCTCCCCCCCCTTGTGTGTGCCACTGACACAGGGTGGACCGCAACTCCTAGAAAAAATTAGAAGTAGCCCGCATCCTGGAAAAATCTGCCCACCCCTGATCTACAGTGTCTTTTTTTATATGAAACATAGAGTAAATGCCTTTCAGAATTTTAAACAACGAATTAGAATGTCCCAGAAAACTATAGATTGATTATTTATTAACGTTGCATTACGAAGTTAAAGTAAGGATATTGGCAACGCCTCATAATTGTGAACCACGGTCGTGACGAGGGTCCACCTTGTAATGGATGGGCTATCCCATCCATTAGTGTACGAGAATTAGAAGGAAAACTAGCCATAGGTTAAAACAACACTATTTATTTACTATTCTCAACAACGACACAAATTCCACAACCCAAGTTAAGAAACGCACCAATTGATAAATATGGGAGGAACAAGGAAGTAAATGAGATAACTGAAGGTATAATAATAAGTCGGATCACTTACACTTAGCACTGCCAGGTAATACACCTTCCTATATTTGAAGATAATTTCTAAAGTAATCCAATTTAACAGCTAATTGAACCAATCGTCAATCCTAAAATTAATCAAATAATCTACGAAATTAACTCGTCTAGCTGTACGTTATCTTATGTTAATTTTCACGCTACCCTTTAGCTTCTAAGCTCTCTCCTATCGAGCTTGAAAGTTAATCTTTATATACAAGCCTTGATTTGCATAACCACAACTTCTTCTCCGGAGGAAAGTTTTCAATGGAATAATATTTAAAGAACCATTATTCCCCAAGAGAATTAGTTGGATGAACACGAATAGACCCGTTACAACCTGAATGATAAATAGTTGCAAATCACAGCTCTAGAATGCCCATATGTACATAGATTCTGCAGCAGAAAATAATACAAAAACCAAGTAAATTAAGTTAAAAAAATAATAAACTGAAATGAGAGAAAAAACAGCAACAGCCTTTTAAAATTCTGAACTCCGGCAATATGGTAAAGATGGTATTCCTGAACTAGTGTAACTTCTCTTACTAAATTTCCACATAAACTATAACATAGCAAACTCTTTACATTCGACGTGCATTAGCCTCAAATAATTCTCAATTGTTGAACACACTTATTCAGTGACTATGATCTTGAGCTTCTTTCCAATATTGTTAAAGTCGAGTTACGAGATTTAGCTCTGAACAGTAGCGCACACAAAATTTTTTCAAAGGGGGGCGGGTCCATGGTCGAAAGTCCCCCAACTCGCATCATATCTCAAGACAACACCAATTGATTCTTCTGATTGATTTTGTTAACAAAAAACAGTAAAAAATAAATTATTGAATTAATAATTAGCATTAATTAATAAATTGTTAATTACAAGTTCTTTATTAAATTTTACGTTATATATTTATAGGATTATCATCAATCGAAAAAAACCCTCAAGGGCTTTGGGGGGTTCAACCCCTAGAACACCCCCCTTGTGTGCGCCACTGTCTCCGAATATATTAAAAACTTTTCATGATAATGAATAGTTCCACACATTAAATAGGGAAAAAGTGACTAAAACTTTATTCGTGGTGTAATGTGGTAATTATGCAAGGAATTTCGTTTATGATTTAAATGCGTTAAAAAAAATTGCGAGTTCCATTTAAGAGGAAGAGCCAGGGTTTTTATCGTACGAGAATGAAATCACTTCTCCCTCCGCTCCCGAAAAGGTGTTAGTCAGAATGAGACTGGTCATGCTTTTTCCAGAAAGTTTTTTTGCTTTCACTGGACAGGAAAACGTATTTTGAGGCAAATTATTAAGTATGAATATAATATAAAAATATAATTATAAGGCAATAATAATGTTTTGAAAATAAAATTGAATGCTTAGAGAAGAACAAAATTAATAAACAAAAATAAATATCAGTATTAATACAAAATTATTTTTAATTAACATAATTAAAGACATTTCCTTTTAAAATTCATTCTTGTCATTACTTCAGTTTTGTACATCTCATGTGCGGCACCCGGAGAAAAACGTCTCTTTCTACAGCTAAGTCTGTAAAATCCACTCTTCCTGGGATTAAATTCTTAATAAAATTCCTTAATTGATAGCAATATTTTTTCCCAATTTTTTTCAAGATCAAAGTTTTGATGCTTAACACGAAATGTTTTAACACAAATTAATTTACTAAAGTGAGATAAATTAAGAGACATAAAAAGGAAGAAAGATAGAATTCAAGTACAAGTATTATGGCTTTTTTGTATGGAAATTGCACTTTCCCTTAGGAATATTCTTCAATACAAGCTCAATAAATATCAAATGCAAAATTTATTTCTCTGATATTAAACTACAAGAATGAAAGAAAAAGGTCTATAAGTCCTAAGCTCCCTTAAGAATGCAGCGGTCATCGCTTAGTCGAGTGGTCAGGGTCACGAACTCGTAGCCGGCATCTCATGATTTCAAACCCAGCTGCCACTGAAGACCCATTGCGTAGAGAAGATGATACTTGTTAAATTTGTCGAGGTTCAAAGTCTTTCCATTGGTGTGGTGTGGAAGTTAGAAGACTGTAACAGCTCAGGTGTTAGTCCTAAACACTTGACTAGTTTTCAAAATTACGAGGTCCATCGTCAATAGCCTTCGTGTTGCTCTAGATTGTGGGCCGCAGTAGCCCAGGGGTCAGTGTATCGGATCGTGGCTGGCATGTCATGAGTTCGAGCCCAGTACCACTAAAGACCCGCCATGCAGGGCAGCGATGGACGTTAAATCTGTCGAGAGCTCAAATGTCCTCCCGTTGGTGTGGTGTGGTAGTTATGAGAGGGAGGGGTACCAGCTCAGGTGTCATTCTCGTCACTTGACTATGGTTCAAAATTACGAAGTCCGTCGCCAAACGTGTAGCTGAACATTGCGACGTTAATATTCACTCACTCACGCTTTAGACTATGATGTTAATAAGTTCTCACTCACTTACCCTTAAAAATACGAGCCACTGACATTCCTGGGAACAAAAACAAGAAAGGAAATGGCCAAATAAAAATTCGAATTCATACCTCTAGCCTATAAATTCCATCTAGAAAGGATTCATAACACATCTTGATGCTTAGAAAATCACACTCAATACGACGTTTCATTGTATTTTTACTTTTCAGACCTCCAAATAAATGTTCATTTCCTGTCACATATTTACCCAATCGTAATGGATTGGAGGAATGCCTTTAATAATCTCTCCTGTATCCACTGCATACCACAAATAAAATTAAATTGTGTTGCTTAACACTTAAACTCACGAAATCAATCCTTTTTCAACATCTTTTTTCTTCGCATTAATAATTAAAAAAAATGGAGAATAGCCTTTTTTTTTAAAAAAAAAATTACTTGAAGCTAATTTTTTCTTTTTGCACTCGATATTAATTAATTATTTTTATCAATGAATGTATAAAAAATGTTACCCAAATTAAGTCAAATAAATTCAACAAATCTATGAAAAGAAAGATAACTGTTATAGTTACTAATTATGCAATTTTGAATACTACCCACTTAAGACAGATAAATGTATAAGCCAAAAAAGAGCTTTCTTATAGTTTAAACTATTTTAATCTAGAGGAAAAAAGGACACTTCAAGAAAAATCGCTTCATTATAAAAGAAAAATAAAATTATATTTAAAAAATCGGCTTTTGTTTTTTCTGGATATGTCTATTTCCTTCAGGGAATACCAATCTTAGTCAATTTGAGAAATGGATATTTAAACGATTATCCTTGGACATCCTTCACTGACCCCTCAGATCCTTCTCCAGCCCTATGACACGAGCAGGGAGTGACCGAACACGTACAGTAATGGACCTTTGACCCATTAGAGTCTGTTAAGCGTCTTTGAATAGATTCGAAATAGGTTCTGCAATCCGGTCTCGAATTTCACAAAGTCGATCAATAAATATTCATGTTCACAAAATATTGCACATAAAATCCCACTGCAAGTTTTTTCCGAGAGGCAAGATTTTTTTTTCTAATATTATCAATTCAGATATAAAATAAAATTTTAAAATTATATTTATGATGAAGTTTATTTTCTCATATTAACTTGAGTCACACATTAATTTATTTCTTTTTATTTACAAAACAACTTCTTTTTAGAATTAAGAATTTAACTAGTTTATAGAGAGAATAAAGATTATAACACCTAATAACATAAAGTGAATCTAATATTCTTTTTCAATAGCAATTTTTTAAACGTTCAAATCAAATTACACATTGATTTTTGTAAAGCAATATACATCTTAAAATAAACTTTTACAAAGTTCATAACTCAATAAGAATTTCTTTTGATTTCTTTTTTGTATTTTGATTTATTCTCTCCCCTCCCATACTTTTGTATATTATTTCATATGCTTATAAAAACAATAACATCTTCAACATTGGTTGGATTACATTTAATAAGAAACACAGATTAATGATTTTCAAACATGATAGTTTAATTTATCGTTTTATAAATGAAAAAAATGTTTCTTATTCATAAACGCTTGATATATAAAGAAAAAGACGGATTAAAAAAAATCCCCTGTTTATCGATCAAAAATGCTGATTGATGATTGAAAAAAAAATCGGCATTGTCCGCGTAGGAGAAAAAGTGTGAAATGTTGCCAGTTTCATACGAAATATCTTCACTCTCCCGCCTTTCTCCCTCGGTTCTTAGTCGTAAAATTAGTAAAAATTAACAGTAAATAGCTTTTATTTGGACATATTTTGCGCGTAGTCGCCAAAAGTGTCCACTTGGCGAGATTTGAGCTTCAAACTGAAAAGTATTAAAAAGTTTTTCTCAATAGCATTTGGGTCCATTTTACTCGTATATGAACAGGTGTATTTTTTGAAATGTACAATTTTATATGCGTCAAAAGTTTCTGCAATGGCGATACACAAATAATATTTAAAGTATTATCCATTATGTAATGCAAATTTTTTTTTCTTCCAAGAAGGATCGAATGTTTGTTTTTTACCAATAATTCAAGTATCAAAAAATCATGTTCTTTTCTTACTGGCCCACTGTGGAATTCATTGGAATAATTAAATTTCAACTTTAAAATTTTTTAAGTCATTAAAGTGCAATTTCTTATTGGATCTTATAAATTAAATTGGATTTTGTTATATGTCTCATATTAGTGAATAAATAAATTTTTCGTACGGAAACTACTACATTTTCTTAATTAGCATAACTGATTTGCATACAGCAACATAAAAAAATCTTAGCGATGGTATTTGCTTTAAAAAGCTTAGCCAATTATTTTTTAAAAGACTTGTTTCAAACTATTTTAGCTTTATTTTTCATTTCATAAGTGAAAGATATATTGTTACGTTGATCGGGGTTCGAGGATTTTATGCAAATCATTCGCAAAGAACAAGACAGTTCTTTAGGAGCGATGGAAATTTATTGTCGAGAAAACAATCCTTGAAATACAGGTTTCATCAGCAAAATTCACAGAAAAAATATCAGAAGGTCTTCACACCTTTTACAGCTATAAGACAAAACTATTAGTGCTTAACAAAAGATTATTCACAAGCAGCCGCTCGTCCTAATTAACAACCCAGCTAATTGCAATTCGATCTTCACTGTCAAGGCAAGACTATTAATTACTAGTCAAAGCAATGCTAACTAATCGCTGGTCAAAACAAGTAACTCATTTTAGGCGAACATCTCTCTATTTATAGACTTCGTGGATCTTTCGAGAAAGATTTGCTTGTGTCAAAGGTCTTAAAATTAGTGGATTTCTCCACAAATTTCCAGAAGAATCCAGATAGTCCCAAACTCGCCAAAAATGATCGCCAATATGGTCACCAAAGTCTCCAACTTGGTCACCAAAAATGATGCCAACTTGGCTCTATTGCCAAGATTTCGCCAAGTTCCCATTGAATCGTCATTATAACGTAAGGGACGGTGTTGCTTGCGAATATTACAATTTTAACATAAAATAAATATAACATAGAGTAATATAAATGCATTACACATCCAAACACAAATTAATTACACTATTTTATATAAAATTCGTAACATTATTTATTTTTTGTATTTATTTGCTTGTTTAGTTTCATACAATTTCAGTCGAGTTCTCCGAAATCAAAGATAGAAGTTACAGACGAAAGTTTTTGTTTTCAACATTTTATTCGATGCAATTTTAGTGTAATGCAATTAACTTCTGAAGATTATTTCAAATCGCAAATTTGTTTTCAACTTTAGATTCTTTTGACTTCTGCTTTCTGTTTTCTTGACATATTAACTTCAAACTAAGACACTTAGATAATAATCAAGCTCCAAACTATTTAGCACCAAACTGTTTTTTTTTCTTTCTTTTTCATTAAATTCTTTTCCTTCTCATCATCGGTTCCTAACGCAAGGTTTGACAAAGCAGCTATCAAACTTCCAAAAACTTTCTTCAGAAGTTTTTCAAAGAACCTTAAATTTATACCCGTATCTTAATTACAATCGAAACTTTGAAACTTGAAAATGAACATTTTTTTTAAAGAATTCAATACCATTTTAGATTAAAAAATGAAAAGCAAAAAATAAGCAACAAGAAAAAAAGAACAAAATAGCGCAAAATTTTCCCTCCCCCAACCCTTGTATATCCTACTCGCAGATGGTCCGCGTCTTCCAAATCCCACAGAAAACTAGCTCTAAAAAAAGATGGCTGAAATAAAAGCAGGAAAAGTAAATTCCTCGGAGAAGAAAGCAATTGGAGAAAAAGAGATGAGTCCAGGACGTTAAAACCCCCTCTAGAAATGGACCAAAGTTATAAAAACTGGAAGGTTCTATAAAAATGTCTCGCAAAACAAAAACTTTCTTCTTCCAGGGTGCTGCGAAAATGAATGGGTTGGGATTTTTTCTTCTTTCTTTTCTAAGCGCGATTCCTCTACGCTGTTGTTTGTTATTTGCTTTTAGGGATACGACTTTGGAAAAAAGAAAGCGCTTTAGAGAACGCACATAAACAAAAGGGAGGCGCAACTAAAAGCCCTCGCTTACTTAGAAAAAGAAAGGAAGATGGAAGAATTGTACGAATTCCAAAACTTCGAATTTTCTTTTGAATTTTCGAAGGAACTGTTTAGAACGAAAGACCGGTTCAATACGCACTATGCGAATTTTACTGAGCTTAATTTTATTTGATCTCTTAAAAATATATTTTAATACAGCCTGTTTCACTTATTGCTGAGGAAACTACTGTACAGGTTTTCCACTTTTAGTTTGAAATAATAAGCAACTGCATATCCAATACATGTCAAAACCAATACTGTTGTAATCAATAAAAACTCTTTCTTCCATAAAGATTAAAGAACATTTTTGAATTTCAGGGAAAGTACAAGTATTGTCGTGGTTATTTTCAGAAAAATTATACGTAATAACCAAATTATTGGCTCTGATTATCAGAAAAAACATTTTTTATGTATTTTAGAGAAGCTCAAAAAGCACAAATAATTTCCATACTTTCCTTCCTTCCTCAATACCTCGACAGCTCAGAGTGGTCCTTGGCCTTCTCAAGAAGCCTTTTCCAGTCCAGCCTTCTTCAGGCCAATGTTTTTTAATTCTTAGTTCTCAAAACTAGGAGATCTTTTTCTAAGCCATCAATCCATTTAAGATTTCCCCTTTCTTAGTGTGCCAATTGGTTGGGCTTGGAAGACTTTTTTAGTGGTGCGGTCTTCGTCCATTCTAACAAAGTGGCCTGCCCATTTAATTTGTTGTATTTTGATGAAGTTAACGATGTCAGATTCATTATAAGAGTGATAGAGCTCGAAATTTAACCTTCTTTGCCACGTTCCATTTTCCTGAATTCCTCCAAAAATAAATCTTCCTTTCGCAGATACTTATGTTCCCTCCTGCTCGAGACCTGGACCAAGTTTCACATGCATAAGTTAATACTGATCTTAAAAGACTTTCATACAATAGAACCTTTGTTTTTCTTTTGATTAAATTCGATTTTATATATTTTCGTATTCCATTAAGACATCTATTAGCCATAGTAATTCTCTTTTGGATTTCAGTAGTACAATCGTTTCGATTGTTAATTTCCGATTCTAAATAAGTGAAACTGTCAACAGCTTAAAAATTATACTCTTCAATTTTAAAAGGGAATTGTTAAAACACGATTTAGTGCAAGGCATGTAATTGATCTTATTTTCATTGATTTTCAGTCTTTCCAATGCTTTAGTTCTCTTAAAAATTTCAAAACAGAATTTTTTTTTGACGTGATCCTTTTTAGAAATTTTGGAAAAGTTCTCTATTATACTTAATTAAAAGAAACCAATCATGAAAAAATGAAACCAAACATTTGCAACCTTACAAAAAGTAATTTTCAAGATCGTTTTTAAAAGAATGTTCCTATGCAGTTAGATGTTAGGATTTTATTAGGGTTGAATTTGGTTCAAAATTTTTAATAACTAATTGTTTCAGATTAATTTAAATTAAAGTTATGTTTCATTTATGATGTTATGATCTATTAAACAGTAAGTAGACAAGCAGACGTTGAAAGCGTTGCAAAATTAATTCTTTATTTCAATTCAAGATAATTCCGTTTCTTTGTAGAATTTGGTTTTGTGGTTTTAATTAAAATATTCTTGTTGCGAAATTTTATCACCACGATACATTTCGTAGAGACACTAGAACTATTGGTGAAGAAAATTCTTTTCGAAATTTTTTTTTAAAGAACTGATACTTACCTTTGTGTGATATTTAACAAATCAAAGTTATAGTGTCAAATATTCAAAACATTAACCCTCCATAACTTCATTAATTTTAATTAATTTCAATGGAGATTGAGCCTGAACTCCAAATGTAAAGGAAATTAAAAATTATACTTCAAAAATACATATGAGAATTTTTCGTTGAATCAAATAATAAACCTTTGTACAGTTAAAAACAAGAAAATTATTTTTTAAAGCTTTTTTTTTTTCACAATACAATATAAATCAAAAACTTGTTGATACATATTTTAAATCTACACAAAAATATAAGTAAAAAATCAAAGTAATTGTTGAATTAGAAATTTTTTCAAATTATATTTTTTGGGGTCACTTTCGTATAATTTTTTTTAATATTTTTAACTCATTTTCTGTACTTTAAAAGAAACACTATAAATGGAAAAGAACGATTAATGTGTCAAAACATGTTATAAAACTTACAAAACATTAGTTACGTATTGTTTATTTGATTCTATATATCCATTGTAATATATATATTCAACACTGATAAAGAGAATGGAGAAGCAAGAAATCGTAATTAAACTTCTCATAAAATATCATAAAAAATTAAATAATTCTTATTTGATTTGGAATCAACACAAAAATCCCCTCTTCCTTAACATATATATATATAAGAAATAAAAAAAATATATTTTTGTAAATAAGAAAAAGAATAGTTTAAATTTGAAGCTAAAATACATGTTGAGTTTCGGCTGTATTGATTAACAAGCCAGTTGAAATTAATTTTAATAAAAAAAGTAGGAAGAATATGCATACCTGAAAATATGTTGAGCTTACATCAATAATTTAATTTTAAATTGTGATGACTTTTGGAACAAAAAATCAATCTAATTATGCATGAATAACAATAAAATTAAGTGGAAATAAACTGAATGTATAAAATGTAGTATATTATGTAATAAAATAAGTCTAGAATATTAAAATCGATACTGCTTACATAATGTTAAATTATAAGCAAATATTTAACTAAAGGTTTCAAATTACATGCATTAGTATAAAAAAGGATAAAGCATTTTTAGACTTGGTATGGATTGAACAAATTATATTTGCAGAAAGAAAACACTTATATTATTATAACATTTTTACTAAAAAACCATTACTATTATTAAGAGAGGAAACAAGATACAAGTTTTAAAATTGTTGCTTTTAAAAGCTTCCAATTATTACGAGCAAAAATGAAAGCTAAACATTTACAATAATGTATCAGCAACAGAAACGATTTATATATAATGAATTTAATAGGTTGTTTTGTACTGGCGATTAATCGATACAAATATATTATACTCCCTTATTTAAAATGAAAATAATTATATTTCGAGGTATCTCTAACTCAAACAACATGGAAATTTGAAGAACAAAACGATTCAAACAATGCGAAATATAAAATATTACATTTAGTAGCATCTTTTTTTTTCAAAGCATTTTTGGTTGCCAAACTAAACACAGACACAGCTAATAAACATTCCCAAAGCAGAAACTCTCTCAACTCTTGCATTTCAGCATTGATTTCCTATTATTAGTTTTAGTTCAGTATGATATTCTGCATGAAATTTCTCCAAGCGATCCATTATAAAAAAAAGGTAGAGACTAAATCATCGGAAACTCAATTACACAATATCAACAATTATCCGTTCAACTTTTAGATCTATATCTCATATTTGTACCCTAAACCCTTGACAAAATCGAACCATCCCCCCTTGGTGGATGGGGATGAAACGAATAGATGCAATCTCGGTATCTGCTCTAGAGGGGAGAGGGGTCGTGTCTGTATCCCCCTCTCCCTAAAGAAAGAAGGGGGGGGGGGTTGAACAGTGAAAGGCGGCAACAGAGTTTGATGGACGATGGTGGAGGAATGAGGCGATTGGTGTGGGAAACCAGAAGGGACAAGAAGAGGATGCTGAAAAGCACTGAAAGGGATCTCCTCTATTAAGCTGTGGCTCCTTCTTTATTAATGGCATTTACTGTAGATCTATAATCTGTACAGTGTTCCGGATGACTGGGTCGTCTGGAAAGTTCTTGAAGCGTGCCATAGTTTTGCACGGCTTTTGTTGAGACCTCTTGTCCAGTTGGGGAAAAGCAAAATGAAATGGTTCTATATTTAAACCTTTTGTGTCACCAGGACTCGATTCTCGACCGGAAATATTTTCTAGGTCTTAGTGTAAAGGAAATTCAATAAACGAAGAGAGCGCGTGCGAGAGAAAAGAAAATATTTATGGAATTTACTTCAATCATTAATTTATCACTATAAGCAAAGTTTTGCAAACATAAAATTTTTGTTCAAATTCTTGCGTATAAAATAATTATAGAGCGTTGTTATTTTTCACAAAACTCAACCAATACTTTAAGCTTGACACGTTCCTTTTTAACCCCTTAGCTGGAGATTAAAAATTACACGATTCGCTTCCCAGTACTACCGTTTTTCATATAGCGTGAGTATGTGGTGAATTAGAAGGGGGGGGTTAGGCACTAGCAAGCAAATTTCTCTCTGAAATAATGAAATAAGTAAATCCTTCGTAACACTCTCTCTCTCTCATTCCAAAACCCTTCGAATTAGTTGTAGTGGTAGCAGCTCAAAGAAAAGAATCGTATTTCGGAAAGACGTATATATACGTCCGGACACTTAGAGCACCGATTGAACTTGATGGATTTATACGCTGGTGGAAGTTAAGGGGTAAAAAACAGTAAGGGATTAGAATAGGAAAATAAATTTATTTTTGATACTGTGGAGAAGTAGGAAATCTGTAGTCAAATGATTCAAGGTTATCTTCACTTAATGGTAAAGAATAGGATCCGAATTTGGAAAATCACACACGCACGCATTCAGAATTCGTTTCGCTATCCTATAGAGAACAACAAGTTTTATCATACTCCTCATTTTCCTCTGAATAGGTCCTTTTTTTATCTGGTATTAAATGTCTTTCTTCTATACCGTAATGTTAAATGAACTATTCCTTTAAGTGTTAAAAGAAAAAAGATTATGAAATACTTTGGAATTTTAAAACTTTGTATTATATACAAATGTATGAATTATAATGTAGCTAATTTTCATGAAAATTGAGGCATTTTTCTGCCTGAAAATATGCTCCGCGTTTAGTTCGGGTTCTCGTACACTTGTCGAAGACAGACTTAAATGCACTTTTTTTTTAAAGGGAGAGTGGAAAATACAATTTGATAATTTTTTTTATTGGGACTAAAATTACCAGATATTCTAGTTAATTTTTTAATTTCTTTTGGTTGAAAATTAAAACTATATTTTTAATTTCAATGTGTTACACCCTCTACCTCAGAATAATAGTGACTTATGAATATTTAAAAAAGAATTATTGGTGAATGCAACTGTAAGCTATATGTTGTCATATAAAGTCTTCAATCAAAATCAATACACCATAACATCTGTCGCTTATTTAAAAATCTTTGAATTTTTTAAGGTTAATTTAGTTATTACGAGTTATAACTACAGTAAAATATCCCGATCTTGCGCGATAGGGGGGGGGAGGCTGAGTGAAAACCGCAAGTCAAACTCATTTAAGTAGGGGTAAGACTTTTTTTAGCAGATAAATATATATAAATTATATTTAATTGGACCAGAGACGAAAGAAAATAATAATTTTGAAAAAAATTTTTTTTTATAAAATCTTTGATAACACAGATACAAAATCACTAATGGAAACTATTTTGACCCCTAAAAGGTTTCATAGATTTTAACAAAATAATCTACATGTTCTTTTTCTTTTTTAGAAAAAATACGTTCTTCGTTGGATTTCGCAAATTTTCTAAAATTTGTAACCCTTTTTCAATTAAACTGAGGCCTTCTGTCTCAACCGTCATTCTGTCTTCTGATTGAACTGGGTCTTAAGACTCAATGACTTCAATGTCTTGCTCTTGCTCATGTATTTATGCGAGCTCATTAATTGTCAGCTCCTGATTGTGGGAATCCAGCAGTTTTTGAAAGTCATCCCTATCCAATTCTAAATGTATTTGGCTGCAAACATATTACCAATTTCACCAAGTTTACCCATTTTTTTTCTCAAACGAAAGACGAATCGGCGAGATTTGAAAATCGCGTAACTCCAGGTTCGCGTAAAGCGGGGTAGCTTAAGCCAAGGTATTACTGCATTTTTCTGCCGCCCATCCGGTACAGTGTTAGTGACGCTGACTGCTGTGCTGTTGATCCTGAGTTCGAATCTCGGAGAAATTAAAGATGATTTTTTAATGAAAAGTGTTTTTATGGCATGGGTGTGTTCTAAATATCTATCGAGGCTTAAGTCCTCTCGTGAAGTTGGTGGAAGGAGAAGAGAGATGGGAGGCCCCTGATCCTCCGCAAAATCTTCTCCCTAAAAATTGGGGTGAACCCGAGCCAAATCGTACTATCATCTGTATGGTACTACTGCTAACGACATATAACGTATGGTACTGCTAACGACATAACTAACGTATGGTGCTACTGCTAACCCTTTGCCGCGATGAGTTTCGTGGACCTCAATCTGACACTGTCAAACAGGTGGGATTAGAAACAACAACTGTTTTTCTACTTACACCCGATGATCAAATCAATTGTTTTATTCGAGCTGCGATTTGTCCTGTTCTTGATACATCAAAAAGAAAATGAAAAGTTGCAGAAAAGTACAATTACATTAGTAAAACGATTTAAGTGCAACAAAATTATCATATTGAGAATTTGGAATCGTGATCCTGAAAGGAACTGTTGAAGTGAATCTTGAGCTAATGTAGGATCGTTGGAAAAACAAAACTGTGGACTTAAATACAAAGATTTTGCACAAAAAAATTAAAAACTTAGACATATTCATCTTAGCATAAGTGACATTATAACACCAGCAGCTCATCTCATTGAAGTGCGCAAATCTACATTATTCTGAATTTTAAAAAAAAGTACAATTGAATCTCGATTTAACGAACCCCTTTTTTACGAAGTTTTCTCTTTCCCTGATCAAAATGAAGGCAAAACCCTCTATTTAACGAATAATAAATTACTTGCAGTAATTGGTATCGCTTATACAGTGCCGCGCTAAAAAGGAATACCAGCTCTTGCGGTCTGTAAGGGTTAAAATACCAATGTGCATCCCCATTAGAAAAAAAATGATATAATGAGTAGTAATCATAAATTTCACTAGTGAGGCTTATATCTTATAACAGTGTGCGTGCGTGCGTGTGTTTAAGAATTTTTTGTATTAAAATTTTTAATTTATGAATTTATTGAAAATTGTGAAATATATTTTGAAACTCAGAGGTTATTATATATTTCTTTTCATTACAAAAATATAGTTTCAGCGTATTTTTATCATAAAAATTGAGCTGATATTTCTTCAATTTTAATTGCACATTAAAAACGGCTAAATGTTTGTGATGAATAAAAAAAAATTCCTTACAAACAGTTTTATAAAGTTGTAGAAAAAGGAATCAATTTGTAACAAAATCATGAAATAAAAATACACAAATGTACCCCATTCGGTACAAAAGAACCACTTTTCTCTTTTATAGATTTCAATTCAATGAAAATTCTTTTAAAAAAAAACAGCACATTGATTACTAAAACACTCTTTTTCTGTCTTATATTTCATTTTGTTTTAAAATAAATACATATTTTATTGACAATTGTGTGGAAAATAAAGTCTCATTCAAACCACCATAAAAGCTAAATTACATAATTCCCGCTTTTCTATTCATCCAAACAATTTCCATGCTAGAAACAAGCCACAACCGAAAACAGCACTTCACTTGGAGGCTAATGTTTTCCACTACAAAAGACGCACTTTACAACATGTTCCTGTGTTACCTTGTAACAGTCGACACAAAACGAACATCGTCCGAGTTTTCGCTCTCCCCTTCTTGTTTTTTTATTTACCAAACTGCAAAATAGAAATCTAACCGTGTTAATCGATACCAAAGAGGGATTCCAGATCGTTAATGAGTTTTCAGTACCTCGCACTGATTTCTACAGAGTCAACAACTAGGTTGACGTGATGTTGATCTTGTGTTCCAAACCAGAGTCGGAAAAACTTTACCCCTCACTCCTACTTTTTCGGTAGTCTCCTTTGCGTTGCGTGAGACAACAGCTTTATTTCATGCCTCGCGAAGTCCACAGAAAAAACTCGAATGTTTCCCCGCAATCAAAGGCTGAGTTGCGTGGACAAACATTTAGGGTAAACGTGTAACAGAGATCTCTGCAAGATAGCTTCTTACCACTTTAATATCGATAATAACGGTGCAAATGGCCAATATTTGACTTTAAATATTTCTCTTTTAATGGTTGTTTCAAAAGGAAAGTTTCTGTTCACATGAAAGTTGGAATGGATGTTATTCAAGGGTATTTCTTATTTTTAACAATTGATTTTGGGTAACACTGGATGAATGAATAAGGTTTGTTTTTATACGTTTGTAGGAAAAACATGTCTTATTTTGTCATGCGTTTTAAACTTTTTATCGAGTTTTTTTTAAAAAATTATTATTTAGAAAAAGTATATTATAACTTTGTTTTTGATTAGTTATAGAAAAATGCATAAAAAAAATAAAAAAATAATACGCAGAGAAAATGTGCGACAGGAATTTATTAACTATTATGCAAAAATATAGGCTATTTATGTCCAATGTCTTTATTTTCTAAATGAATCACTTACTAGTCATGTTACTGAGAATGCCAGCATTACTAGCCTTGTTACTAACTTTAAAATGTTAAGAAATATTAACTATTTTCCACTCTAGCCAAATATTTTCCCATCCGAAAAATTTAAAATTTTGTGAAATGAGGTTGTATTACCCCTGAGTGTTTCTTCATCAACAAAATTGAATTTTCTAAGAAAATGTGCATTTATATACAGTCGACTCTCGATAATTCGAAGTTGGAGGGACCAATGAAAAACTTCGAATTATCAAGGGTTCGAATTATCAAGAGGGTAGCAAAAAAACTTCCAAAATACTAGAAGAGAATTTTTTTTAGCACATTTAAATTTGAAATTATATAATAAAACAGCAATTGTGTACATATGTATAAAATTAATTTAAAGTAATTTTTAAAAAGTACAATAAATATTATACAGAAGTTAAATGTCCTGTTTTGAAAGAATACAGTCAATACATTCATACACAATCTTACGCATCTCTTCTTCACAATAGTGGGCCATCCTTTCTGAACATATGTGTAGCAAGGCCACGTGTTAAACGAAAGATATAGACGGCTGACAACAGGTGCGGTTGGTCTATTGTCCACTTAAAGGAGGAAAGCAATGAAAGTGTATTTTCGCCTAATGAACCGGAAAACACAAAGAAGGGGTAGCTGACAGATGATCATTAAAAGGGCTACATTACAGAGTAGACACACAGAGACAATACTACTCAAAACTTGTAAGCTCCAACCTGTTTGCTACAGGACTGTACATGATAGTGAGTGTTCGAATTGTCGAGAGTTTTATAAGATAACTTCGAAATAATGCGTGTCATATCTGGCCAGCCACAGATTTTACTTCAAATTATTGAGTGTACCAAAATTATTGTTTTAGTTCGAAATATCAAGAGTTTTTCTAGGGACTGAGCTTATACTTTGAATTAGTGAGAGGTTCGTATTATCGAAGGTTTGAATTATCGAGAGTGGACTGTATATGATTTATCATTGTCGTTGTTTTAGAAATAAGTTGATAATTTGGATTGTTTGTGATAAAGTTTATTCGGCGATACAACTTGTAAGGGATGAGCTAAGTCATTCCTTAGTGTTATAGGGTTGGAAGGAAGATTAGCCCTATTCAAAATAACTTCAATTTATCCTCAGTTATGAACAGCAACACAAATTCTGTTAACCAAAGTTAAAAGATGCACCCAAATATTAAATATGGAAAGCAATAGCGAGGTAGACGAGATACGAGAGGACTTTAAATAATCAGATCACTTATGTCTAAACAATATCTTCTCATTCTTAGCGACCTAATCTAATTGGATTCCTAAGTGACAAATCGTCAACTTTAATATTACAATAATCAGCTACGAAGTATCCACGCCTCACTTCACGTTTAATCAATCACTGCTAGCCATTAGAAATCTAACCTCTCTATTTCTAACCTGAAAGTTTAATCTTTATATACAAGTCTTAATTTGCATACTCACATTTTCTTCGGGGAAGATTTATAATATAATAATTTTTAAAGACCCAATATTTCCCAAAAGGATTAGTATTTGTGAGAACGCGGATAGGCCCGTCACAAATAGTGTTTCCTAATAATATTATTTAAAATCAAACAATAAATTAGCGACGTGAAATTTCTTAACAAACTTGGCATTATCAGAACTTCGCCAAATTGAAAATGTACGGCTACATAGGTAATTGCAATCAAGCAACATAAAATATCGTGGTTCTGGAACAATTGAGATAGGCTTGGGAAAAAAAGCAGTCGATAAAGAGAGATTGAATCATTCCTAACAATCAAATATACCTCTCAGCCAGGAAAGATATGAAAAGTTATTGATTATAACATTAAAGAAAAAATTGTATCCTTCGGTCTTTAAACTGCAATGCGTTTATTGCTTATTTTAATCTGAAAATGTCATATTTCTTCAAAATCCCAGAAAATTTTGCAGAAAAAGTATATTTTTAATTATAATAAGAAACATTTTAATAAATCTGTTCAGCATTAAATACTTCCCAAGAGCAAGGGGTGGTTGCAAGTATTTCTGAAATGCACAGCTCATTGTGTTTTCTAATTAGTGTAAATTCTTACAATAGCAAAATCTTATGTAATAAAAGTAATCCCTTTTTAAAGAAAATACTGCTTTTGCAAGCTTCAGATGTCGTCGACAGCATTTTCTAAAATATAATTGAAATTGAAAACTCTCCCCCCCCCCTACTTGCCTTCATAGAATTTTCTAAAAATCCTAAATACGTTACTCTCGCTATAACCATTATTACATAAAACATATGCAAATTTTCTCAAATGTAAAAAAAGGGCTAATCTTGTTTGTGAAAAGTTGGACACTGACTCAAACCCAAAATAATACCACCTCCACGCAATACCCCCTCCCCCGAACATGCAAAATTTCCTCTTTTAATCACACAACACTACATCCCCTTTTCAAAGCAACTCCAATTACATTGCTCGAACTCCCTTTGATACATCATAGAGTGTTGGCCCACAAAGATGAACACTGCTTAAACGAAGGTTAATCCCTGTCGTATAACAAGTCCCCTCGACACAAACTTTTCTTGTTGCAACACTCCACACATGGACCTTAATAAGATCTGTCTATAGGCACAGAGGGTTTGCGGCGGGGTTGCTCCACGTAACAAGATTCCTTTCGACCACTTGTCGCTGTGTCAACCTCCCGGCAACACACCTTCCGGAAAATCCTCTTCAAGTCGAGTGTTGACGTTGGCACTTAAAGCCGAACGACCTCTCCCCTCCTCTCCGGATAATCTCGTTTCTAAACCCTCCTCCCCACCCTCGAATTCTCAGCGGTTTGGAAACTAGGTTCATCTTTTCTCTCACCCCAGGCGAAGAGTTTGCAAACAAGTGAAGAGGAGTTGTCTTGGGAAGGAAGAGGGTTTGTTTGGATCCTCTCGTTTGGGAAAGAGGTTCATCGGCTTCTTTACGCTGTAATCGATTGACAATATTGGATTCACGTTTCAGATGGTTTTTAGTTAAATGTATGGGGAGTGTTGTCAACTGTCATTTTCGTTTTAAATTAGATATATTTTTCTTTTGTAGGTTAAATTTCCTTTTTAAGCATGTCAGAACTTAAATCTCGTTTATTTTTTTAAAACTGGGGCACTTTTTTAATTAGTTGACGTGAACATAGTGTATATTTCACCTATGATTTCTTATGCTTAAATCATTTAATACAAATAACATATCTAATATATCCTCAATATTTATCTGTAGATATATAAAAATTATTGGTGTCAATTTTATACATAAACAAACTACACAAAATAACATATACTAACATATCTAATATGTAAAAATAAATATTGAAAATTTATTAGATATGTTATATCTGTAGATATATAAAAATTATTGGTGCCAATTTTACACACAAACAACACAAAATAACATATATAACATATAAAAAAATAGCATATCTAATATATACTCAATATTAATCTGTAGAAATATAAAAATTATTGGTGCCAATTTAACACACACGCAAACAACAAATAACACAAAACAACATATAATAACATTTATAATATATAAAAAAAATAACATATCTAATATATCCTCAGTATTTATCTGTAGATATATAAAAAAAAACTGGAGCCAATTTTATACACACACACCAATAACAAACAACACAAAATAACATATAATATAACATGTCTAATATTTAAAAAAATAACATATCTAATATATCCTCAATATTTATCTGTAGATATATAAAAATTATTGGTGTCAATTTTACACATACACAAATAACAAACAACACAAAATAATATATTATATAACATATATATAAAAAAATAACAACATATCTAATATATCCTCAATATTTATCTGTAGATATGTTACTGTTAAAGCGTGAAATCCGTTATTTCATGAAATAACTGGACAAGTCAGTTAAAGTGTATAAAATTATTGAATTCTACGATTTAATTAGGTATTCTATAGAATAACGATTCTTGATCGTTAAAGTATAAAATACGGCACTCGCGAAAGTTCTTTGAACCGGTTCTAGCAGCTTTGGGAAGGATTTTTTCGATTAGGAACTAGAAATGGCCAAAAAAAATTTTTTACTCTAGATTTCAGTTCAGTATATGTCAGCGAGAATTAATTTCCATTGAAGAAGTTCCAAATATATTGACACAACGCTTTGAACTCTTGCAAGAGCTCAAAGCTGCCATAAATGGACAAGAATTTAAAAAGTGCTCGTGTAAAAAAAATGTGTAAAGTAAAAAATGTGCTTGTTTCAAATATAATAAACAGTGCAATCTAAAGTGTCCTCACAGCAATCCTTGCTCTAATAAATAATGAAAAGTAAAATAAAGCTATCTCATAAAATTTAAATTAATATTCTTTTACATTTTTGTTTTAAAAAGTTTGCACAATGTGTTTATGAAGAAACAGTTTTTCTTCCCACCATGTATTTTTGTTAATAATATTTAAATATAATCTATTTTTGCAGCATATTCTTTTTCTCCCTTTCTGTTTAACTAATGTGAACAATATGAGCAATAATAAAATATATCATCTGCTTTCCTTTATTATTAATCAATTATTCATCCGCAAAAGGGATAAAATGTATTTTTCGAGGGATTTCAGCTATTTAGGATCAATTAATTCATAAAATAGCTTTGAAGTTGTTTATTTTTCACTTTAACGGTCTATCCTTAGTTTCATAAAATACCTAATTATTTCATTCAATAACTAGGTAAAGTAGGAAATTTTTCATCTTTTCTACGCTTTAACTGACTTGTCTAATTATTTCAAGAAATACCTAGTTTCTTCTATGAAATAACTGAATTATACACTTTAACGGTAATAGATATATAAAAATTATTGGTGTCAATTTTACACACACACACACACAAACAACAATCAACACAAAATAACATATAACATATCTAATATATAAAAATAACATATCTAATATATCCTCAATATTAATCTGTAGATATATAAAAATTATTGGTGTCAGTTTTAGACACACACAAACAACACATTTACATATGTAATAATTCACTTAAATTTTCTTTTAATGGGTTTTAATTCATAATGGTCTTGAGTCCTCCAAAACTTCGCGTGATAAATTTTTAGTTTATCCGCCTTACGGGAAATAATCAAAAATTTCTCTCAAATAATTGAAACAGAGATTATGAAGCAAGATGATCCAATCTTACATCACTCGTGTATTTTGACCAATCAGAAAAGCTTTAATCGGAAATGCTATGACTCTAACAGCTTCTCTGGTTGACCACAATTATAAATTGGTGAGATCTCGGAAGAGAAAAAAAAGAATGCTTTGTTAAGGCGATATGGTACCCTAAAAATCATTAAACTGTCGAAAATTTTTTATTGGCTTATTTGATACCTCGAATCTTTATAAATATGCCTGAAAAACTTCAAAGCTTTACCTGCATTTTTTTATCAAGTTATGGAGCAATATTTGATGCTGTAAAGCAACTACCACGCCCACATTTCAGATTATCTGCTAGAAAAGAGCCTGATAAAAATGAATTAATTATTTTTCTACCGCTCGTAAATGAGACTGACATTATATATGCAGTAACAAATCATTTCAAGAAAGAATTGTGCAATTCATGCAAAAATTCTAGTTTGTGAATTGCTTATTGGGGAAGAGCAAATGGATTTGGTCGAGATTTAAAAGTTTCGCGGGCTTTTTATGATATTATTATGAATGAAATTAAAACTTCAAAACGGATTCTCTCAAAGCACAAATACTAAATCTCATTTTGATAACTCTGATAATTTAAAATCTAATTCGCAAAGAATAGAAAAACTCTCCCATTTTTATGCATTTGTTTTTGGTGATATACATATATCCCATATGTGTGAAATTCAACACTCCTTTTATTAAAATATTTTAAGATATTTATTTAAACAAATGCACATATGCAGTTCTTAGATTTTGATATATTTTACCTATAAATTGGTATTTGATTTTGCTTCCATTCGTGTGCAATATCTAACCTACGAAGGCTTTTAAAATCAATGAAACAAAAAATAAAGGCATAAACATCTTTTGTACATGTTGTGCATTAGCTCTGAGCATGGAATTAGCTCTGAAGTGTGTGTATTTATTTTTTTTATAATTATTAAGATAAAGTTTTATGAAATATTGATCTTTCATTCGTTTTCTTCTATGTATTCATTATGGCAGTATACTGTTTAATTGTTCTACATTTGTGCAATTTTTTATGGTAAGCAGTTTTAAATAAGCTAATTAACATTTCATAAAAGTTTCAGACTATTCGATGAATATTATATCATGCTATTCATGGTACGAAAACTTCAAACTCATATTTCTCCATGTTGAATTTTTGTACGTATACTATTATTCGAAACCCTAAGGCTTTTTTGATGATTGGAGTACGGGTTTGAAATTTGTTATGCATGTTTCTGAAATGTATGTTTTGTAAAACTGTGCATGGAATTAGTTCTAACATGTTTAGTACTTTTTCTAAAAAAATTCAAAATCAAAATTAATGTTTTTTGGGGAATTTTTGGAAGTGGAACTATAAAAAAAATTAGTAAAAAATTATAGAGCAGACGCAAAAAGCAACAACCCATGCACAGTTTTATGAAGTATATTCTAAGGTACTTGGGGAAAAAAATTTGAAAGAAAAGAGGGATATTTATAAAAAAGCCTTAGGAATTTAAAAAATGTTTTAAAAAGTTCAAAAAATTTAAAATTTACAAACATTTTGCAACAAATTAAATTTTTTTTTGTATGGAATCATTATTAAATATCAATCTTTATAAAATACCAAATATTAAAAATAAAAAAAAATATAGAAGATGGTACCATATCGCCTTAAACGTTCTGTAAACCACGCGTGTTATGCTTTTCACGTTGCTGCTTGTTTTATGTCTGTGTTGTGAGTGTTTTTTGCTTAATTAAATAAATGTAGACTTCTAATTAACAAGATGTTCCCTCCTTAATTGTGTTACGACAACCACCAGAAATCGTATCTTAATAATTAAATTCCGTTATTTTACCCTTATATCATTATGTGAAATGAACTATTCATTTACAAGTTCAAATAAAAAATAATAATGTATGAAATTTTAAAAACGTTTTATTATAAACTGATGTATGAATTACAAAATTGTTGATTTTCACGAAAATCGAACAATTTTTCTGCTTGGAAATGTGCTCCACGTTTAGTTCATTCTCGCACATTCGGTGAAACCAGCCTTAATCAATTGTGAAACTTTTCTGTAAAAGTTGTTTTTCGGCATTTATTGTGCTTGCGCAGTGAAAATACCTATAAGTATAAATGGTTAGGTTTGAATAAACACTGCTTCTGAGCTACTGGAATATTCTTTGACCACCGAATTCTTAATTATAAGATCATAAAATGTAGAGAGAGGAAAATGATTAAATTCGGGGGAAGAGGGTTTTCCCCGTTAAACTTCCTTGTGTACACCATTGGATGAAAACACATATACATACTCACGCATAAAATTTAGTGATACACATGACATAAAATCGTACTCATATGTATTCCAATAGCAACTAACACGCACGCAAATAGAAACATAAATCTTAATTTTATCACTGCTGTGTTCTTCTAAACCTGAATTGAGAATTTTTCTTCTAAAAATATTAAATTAAACTGTGTAAAATTCTTTAAAAATGCAATTAAAATTTTTAGAAAACATATCGCAAAAAAAAAAAAATGCAATTGAAATGACAATCGATGAAAAAGATGCATTGTTTTGCAAAAAAAAATCGAATCACCACGAAGGAGATGTCCAATTGTGATGAAATTTCACAGAAAAAAACATGTTAATTGAACATGCAAATGATAAAACTTTCAAGGTCAATGAACATGAATTGCGGTCATAGCACGCATTTCTGCTGAGTAATTCGCAAACTATAAAACCGGTAATAGAGGCGAAAAGTTTATCTTTTTCGTTTTCGCGTTTGATTTCCTAGAAAAAAAAACGAATAATGCCATCACGACATTTTTAAAGACCTGTGAATGACTTCGAACGTGGTCGTATTGTACAAAGGAGTTGGCAGCAATGGTTGCTGTGAGGAATTTATCGAAGAAATGAAGGCTCTGGAAGGCCAAGACGTACAAATGCGAGGCAAAATCCATTATTACTTTTGAAGCAGATAACCATCGTCTTCGTGTCTGGAGGGCCTTGGCTAGCGGTCTCAATCCGACTTTGTTTTACAAAGGCATGCAGCCATAACCCCTAGTGTGACAGTGTGGGATGCTATCTCATGCGAAAACAGATCATCTCTAGTCTACCTCCATACATCTTTAACAGCTCAACGATATGTTTATACCATCCTGCATCCGGCTGTATTACCCTCAAGTTCACGTCATCCGGGGGCCATTTTCCAACAAGATAATGCCAGGCCCCATGCCACTCGCGTATCTCTGGACTGTCTTCGTGCCGCTAATACTATTTTTTGGCCAGCAAGGTCACCAGACCTTTCACCAATTGAACATTTCTGGGACATAGTAGGACACCAGATTTGGACACCCTGAAATGTCACAGATTTGGAGCAACAACTAGTGAATGTATCGCAGGATAGTATTATTAACCTCTATCACCCTTTACCAAGGCGTATAGAAGTATGTATCGTCGCCAGGGACGGTTCCGCCAATTAATGATTTGAACATTCAAGCTATAACCATGAGTCTTGGATGGGCCCTATGGTCTTGATTTTTTTTATCATTTTATTATCTATGTATGAGCTGTGTACACATATTTAATTTCATTAAAAACAACTACTTCCTCCACGGTGCTTCGATTTTTTTTGCAAAAGAGTGTATTTCAAAGTGGCACTTTTAAGATATACGTTCATGCCATATTAGTTATTGATACGATTTTTTTAGACTTCATAAAATGTTTTTTAACAAATTATTGAAAAAAATATTTAACAAAATTTGGAAATTTATGGAAAGATTTTTGGCGTAGTTAAAATTTTTAATTGCTCAACATACAAAAATATTTCAATACATAATAACTTTAAAAACAAAATGTAAGAACTTTTTACAGATTCATTATATAACAAAATTAATTTGAGAAATCTTATTAAATCTTTTCTAAACAAAATTTTAAGTGTTCTAACATTTCTTAAAAAAGAAAACAATAAACAATTAAATTTATTAGTTAGAAACTTCTTGTGTTTTCTTTTTTCATCTTCTCTTCATGAATTCCAAAGCCCGCGGAAATCCTCAGAGTAATACTTGATTAAGATTCCACATGTTTTGAGATAAGTATTTTAAAAAAAACAAGCCTTTTTATAATCTATAAGTATGGAAAAAAGATAAGAATAATGTCTAATATTGTAATATAAGATATGTTTAAATATCTAAATATCTTCAGAACTGTAAATTTATTTTAATAAAATGTATGATGAAGGACTAGCATCTAATAATGACTGTGAACTTCTGAAATGTTTCTTGATACAAACCCAAATGTTTCATGATATTTTGAAAACGAAGAGGCCATGGTGTTTTAAAAGGGACTAAAAGCCAGAAAGACATTTTACAGATAGGCCATTTCAGAGGGATGACTGCGTCAGCAAGTGGATCCCCCGGTCGCGCCGGGGATCGTTGTCCAGGCAGGTGTCCTGTTGGAGTCGTCATCATCGGAATTGGTAATTTAATTATGTGGCCGGACGGGAGATGGAGTGGCTAATGGGTCGCCAGACCCGCTGGGACATAATCCCCACATTAACTGCCGACGCACACACCACCACATTTGGCTTCGAGTCGCCCCTTTCCTATCCCAGTAATCTTTGTTTCAGTTGGATCGTAATACAGTAAAACCTGTTTTTGTGCGGTAGATAGAGACCGCATGAAAAGAAACCACACAAAAATATGCGAAAATTTCCTAAGTACTTACATATAAATAACAACAACTGTGTAGCCAGAGACTACAAAAAAATTTGCTTGTGCGGTGGAGAGGAACCGTATAAAAAAGACGCACTTAAGAAATATGTCAATTACTTACAACATTTATGAGAAAGTGTTTCCAAACAAAATAAATAATTAAATTTCACATGGAAACATTTTAGAAACAATTAATTTCCTATTGTATATATGGAGAAATTTTCAAAATGCTCATACATAATTCACTGCTACTCATCATAATCCAAATCACACATCTTCCTTTAATGCGAAGTGGGCATTACGTCGATCGCGATCGACTAGTGGACCGCCAAGACAACCTGGAGTGACCGCCTGAAGATTAGCCGTTAGTAACTGTATATGGAAATATTTAAGATAGGCTGACAGTACGCAGACTAAGTCTTCTACTGATTATAATTACGAGAATTAACTTTAGATGAAAATGTTTTATTTTTTAATGTATTTTGAATTCTTTGATAATAAATGCATCATTAGGTGTTATATTTGAGACTGTTATTATTATTATTATGTTTGTGTGTGTGTATTTTGCGTTTTGCTTTAAACGCGGTTTCAAAGAATGTGAGTTTTTAATTTTATCTACGAAGGTAAGTACATATTCCATATTTATTAAGTTATAATGAATATCGTTGACTTTTTCCTTACTTAACCACACCAATGACCCTGGGCAGTGCGGGCACTCGTGAATTTTTCAAAGGGGTGCGCAGTGGTCTAAGGTTCGAATATCTACCATTCTCATATCCTACCTTAATATTCTGCCAAATATATATTTTTTTATTGTCGGGAACAAAGAACAGAAAGAAATATTTTATTGAATAAACAATTAGGATTGATTAATAAAAAATATTAATAACAAATACTTAATTTTTATGTACTATATACATGAGATTATATTCGATCGAAAAAAAATCATGGGCTATGGAGGAGGGTCCGAACCCGTGGATCCTCCTCCTCCCCTTTGTATGTGTCACTGATACTAGGTGGACCGCAACACCTTGAAAAAATTAGAAGTAGCCCGTACCCTGGAAAAGCCTGCCCACCCCTGCTTTAATGAATCATTTAAAAATTGCTTTCGTTACTTAAAGATACAATTTCAATTTATTGTTTTTTTCCCGGCATCATAAAGTAAGGGATAAGTTTTTGTGACGACGGTCGGTTGGTAAGTTGCTTGTGAAGAATTGCTGTAAGTTGTTGCTTGATGTTTGATCGAAGCACTTTTTGAAATTTCCAACTGCTTTCGGAACTAATATCTTTTTTTAAGAAAATGATTTTGCGATTTATTAGAAAGCTGGATTCCAGCATATATATTATCCATTCTCAAATAATCCGACTCTTCTTGTTTGTCTTCATAATCTATCAAATTATTGGTAATGTCATTGTCATTGAAAGTTTCGTCTTCAATCAAGCGCGTGCTGCTAGTGCGTTGAGAGAAAACAATTGAACGTGCATTGTCGAGAGACCTTTTATAACCAATGAACAGAGCGTCTTGAAGTATATGTATGTACATTAACAGAAAAAATTACAGTGGCGCCACAGCCGTTGAAATTCATATACGGCATTAAAAAGGTCGCTCAAATCAAATCGCATAAAAAAAATCACAAAAAAGGACCACACAAAAACAGGTTCTACTGTACTAGTTTTAGATTTCAATTTTTTTTTTTTTTAGTTTGTATAGTATCGGGTAGTAGCAGACTGAAGAAATCCAGAGAATTTAATTCACATGCTTTCATGCAATTAGAATGAAAATGAAAGGATTAAAGTTGCTGACTACATTCGGAATCGAAATTTTAAAAAAGCGTATAAATGCATAATTTTTATAGTATTTAGTACCACTTGAATTATAACTTGAAAATAAAACTGTATTGAGAATATTATTACAATACAAATTATTTAAATGGGATTTTTTTTTGACAAAAAATGAAGAAAAATGGAATTTTAAAATATATATTCTCCGTTTATGGAAAAGGTTTCTGTAATAATATTTTGCCTACACCCAGGGATGTCTTAAGACTCTTTGAGGCCCTGGCCCCAGAAAGGACTGTTTTTTAGGCCATAATGGCAACTTGAAACAAATAAATGTACACGACTCACAATCTCAAAAACTTAGCCACAAACCGGCTAGGCCGATAGCAGCATTTCGACTAAATGAGTCGAATGATTGTACATGATGTTAGGTCTGGGCCTAGACATAGACAACGGTAACACATAACAGTAAAGTCTTACCACTTTTGCCAAATGATATGCAGTTTGATATTTCCTGTATTTCCGAGAATATGAGTGGGAATAATATCTGACCACATTAAAATTATCCGGATTACTGCCTACACATAGCTAGAAGGGACGTCTTAAGGCATGGTCCAATTGGACCCGGTCCCAGGACTTCGCCCTCAGTGGGGCATCGGTTTCGTTCTCGACTCTGTTTTAATAAGATCATGATCCGGATAATTTTAATGTGGTAAAATATTATTCCCGCACATATATTCTCCGAAAAACAGGGAATTTCAAACTGCATATCAACTGGCAAAAGTTGTAAGACTGTACTATTACGTGTGACTGTTGTCCATGTCTAGGCCCAGGCCTAATACCATGAACAATCATTCTACTCATTTAGTCGAAATTTGGCCATTGGTCGATCCGGTTTGGGCCTATGTTTTTGAGATTGCGCGTTGTGCACATTTATTTGTTTTAAATTACCGTTGAACGAGTATTTTACAATTCATGTTATATACTGTCTACCTTTTAAGATCTCAGGCAGGGACTGCTTTTACATAGGGGCACAAGGCCTTAAAATTATAAGATTTCTCTGGGCTCAGGGCCTCAAAGAGCCTTAAGACGTCTCTGATAGCTGGGATTTCACTACAGAACCTGAACTCAGAATTTTGAAGAATTCACATTATTTTGAAAGAGTTACTAACAATTAAAGTAGTGAACGATGTTTTTATTAAAATTTATCGACACTGATATATTAAAATATGAATAAATCTACTTCCAAATTACACATTTTGAAAATCCTAGTTCAGGCTTTGTAGGCAAGTCTTAACTATATACAGACAAAATAATATTATAGAAGCCTTTGCCATTATAGGAGAATGTTTTGAAAATGTGTCATAGTTACCTACTTTTTTTTGTCGAAAAATTGAATTTAAATAATTTTTTTTATTATGATCATTTTTTTAAACCAATTTTATTTGTATATTTTAATTCAAGGGACACTAAATTTAGAAACAATTATTCATTCATACGCCTTTTTAAAATCATGGTTCCGAATGTGGTCAGTAACCTTAAAAAAGGTTTAAATGAAATTTTTATAAAACTGTTGTCCAAATGTAATTTATCAGCAGTTTGTCCTCTTTTAATATTTATCTAACACAGAGAATATTTTCAAATAGAAAAATGTATTAATAGTGCAGCTCGGATAACTATTTGTTTGTTTTATGTAATACGTTCGTAAAACTCAAATTTTTTTTAGTTGAGAATATTTCCTATTAACATGTGGGAAATTGGAAATATTTGAATACTATAATATAAAACAGGGATTGGCAACCTTTTAGCTGTAGCGTGCCAAGCCAATCTACCAATATGATTCAGTGTGCCACCAAGTACGACATGTTTGAAACATTTCGATTCACGCAAAAGTGCATGCAGAGTTAAAAATAGCTGTCAATATAGATTTATAGTTTTATTATATATTAATTTTGCATCACAAAGGTATTTTATGCTGCTTAATATAAAAATAAGCAGCATAAAATATATTTATTTCTTCAACAAAAATTTTAACAAATTAAAGTTGTACATATATAAAGTACTTCTAAAAGTGTTTATTAAAATAAGAAATAGACAAGATAAAATATTAGTATTTCTCTTCATTAAAGTTAAATAATAAGATAAATAAAAAAGTTTAATGCAAACGTAATACTACTTGCACCGCTCTATATTTTCATATCACAAAATCGGGGGTATAATTTGTGACTTTCAATTTGACACGATTCTGAGCATTCAATTGTTAAATACTATCTTAGCGGACTCGACATATTTTTCATATGAGGAAAGATTTTTTTTTTACTTAGATTTGTTGAACCAGAAGCGGAAAGCAGAGTACATGCAATTTTTTCTCTTCAAACCTCTTTAGCAATGACATTCAATCCTTTACAAAATAGGCGTAAATTTATATTTGGATTAATCTTTCAGATTTTTTGTAATTCCGTAAATGACCGTTATTCTGAAGATGTTTCTCAAACAAGGTTCAATACAAATTTATCAATTTCCATCTACTCAAATGTTGACAAATTTGTAGAGTAGTGCAGAGTGCCACTGAAAATTGTACCACGTGCCACAGGTTGCCGACCCCTGATATAAAAGATGAAATTGATAACTTATTTTGTATATAAAGTGCTATGACTGATTTAAGCATAATTTAATTTGATTTTAATTTACGTCGACGCCCAATGGCCGAAAAAACGTATTGCGATTCCACGCCACAAGTCTAGGGTTCAACCCCCGGACTGGGCAAAATTGACTCAACCTATCATTCCTTCAGTGGTTCGATAAATGAGTACCAAGCTTGCTTGGAAACTAAACACTGAGGGGGGGAGGTGCATATCAGACTGACCACCTGACCGAAACATCTGCTCCTGCTCCTCAGTACCCTTGGTTCGCTATGGGGTTTTACGTCACTGAGTTTAGTTTAGTTTAATTTACGTCGCTATGTAAAGCAACACGAGGGCTATTGGCAACGGACCTCGTAATTTTGCACCATGATCAAGTGACGAGGGCAACACTTGAGCAGTGGCACCCCGCTCTCTGAACTTCCACACTCCACCAACGTGAGAACTTTGAGCCTTGACAAATTTAACCTGCATCAGCCCTATAAGGAGTATCTTCAGAGGCGTTAGGTGATTTAAACATGCAGAAGAAGCTTATTAAAATACATGTGCTTTTTATATAACAGTGAAAACAGGATATATAATAAATGCTGGATCATTTTTCTGTTTGATAAAGTTTTACTAATTTGGTTTTTATTCCTTAATATTTAAAGACTATAAAAAAACAAACTTTAGATGTCCTGTATTTTACGTTGATTTTTTTTATTTACTGTATGTACTGTAAGAAATAGTGAATCTATAGGTTCTCATTTTTCTTTATTTCAAATGAGATTAGAAGTTATTGCTCTTGATGACCAATGATGATAAAAAATGAATATATTCAAAAAATAAAATGATGCATATCTCTTAAACACTTGAAATGATTGAATAAAACAAACAAAACAAAAAGAAGCAAAGTGAACTTCGCTTTTTTTATTGCTTGATTATTGGTAAAGTTCGAGAATAATATTTTCTAAATCTAATTCCCTTTTTTGAACAAAATCCCAAGCTATTATTATTGTATTCACAATATTGGTAAACCAATTTGTTTCGAAATAATCTTGCATCATTAAAAGTAACCAATACTTGCAATGTTCCGCTTTTAAATGTACTAAAATGGAACCAAACAATGGAATGTTTTTGTTTTTTATTCAACTTGCTGTATTATCAGTTATAGCAATTTATATATATATAAATTCTTTGAATACAAAAATATTGATCATGTTTCCGATTATGTGACTTCATCAGAAGTAATTATCCAGCATGGTTGATGAGTTTTATTTCATGTTTGCTTGACAAACAATACTTTAATATTATAAAATGAAAGCTAAAAATACATGTTAATAATGAGAAAAAACAAGAAAGCATTTTGAATGAATCCCCTTTAAGTAACTTCTATACATTGTCAAACAGTGTACCGTAATGAATATCATTTTTTAAAACTTTTTTAAACTTCTTTTTTACTTCAAAACATCTCAAGGTGGCCGTGGATCAAGGTCATGGTCATGGTCAAGCCTAGTGGTCATGGTCAGGGACTCATGGCTGGCGTGTTATGAATTCGATCCTTAGTGCTTCTGAGAACCCACCGTGTAGAGGGATTGAAGCACGTTAAATCTGTTAAAGCTCAAAGTTCTTCCACTTGCGTGGAGTGGAAGTTTGGAAAGGGGGTGCGATTTCAGGTGTCTTCGTCACTTGACCATTGATTCAGAATTATGAGGTCCGTCACAAAAAGCTCTCGGTCTGTTTTATAGTGAGACGTTTATAAGCACTACCTCACGTTGTGACCAGTTAGGTATATAAAATCTGAACATAAGGAAAACATCCAATGGAAGGTTTCTTTGATATTCAAAAGGGACATTTTGATAGAGTATAGGGGCCGCGGTAGCCTAGAGGTCAAGGTATCGGATCGTGGCTGGTATGTCATGGGTTCGAGCTTAAAATTACTAAAGATTCGCCGTGTAGGAGAGAAATGCATGTTTAATCTGTCGAGAGCTCAAACGTCCTCCCGTTGGTGTGATGTGGTAGTTAGAAGAGGGGATGCCAGCTCAAGTGTCGTCCACGTCACTTGACCATGGTTCAAATTTACGAGGTCCGTCGCCAAAAGCCCTCGTGTAGCTGAACAGTGCGACATTAATATTCACTCTCTCACTCAATTGATAGAGTATAACACATCAACTTTTTATACAAAATCATCAAATGTAACTTCTCATTCCTACTACGTATATTATTAATGAATTTCGTACCTTACTAGGAGAAACTTCTTTGTGTTAAAATCAATAACACACTCTCTAACTTATATCCATCCTAGCTTGAGTACTGCAGATTTCCTTACTTGGATCTACCTTTGTTAACCTTAATGTTAACAATATTCCGAAATCAGACAATACCATTACCTGCATCACGTTGTAACGGTTTTATCCAAGTTTTTAATAACAATCCTCTTGGGGAATAACTTTCTTTAAATATTATTTAATTGAAAACTTTCTCCCGAAGAAGAAGACGCGGTCTACGTAAATTATGTCCTGTATTTAAGCATTAGCTTTCGGGTTCGAGAGAGGTTAGAAGCTAAAGGATAGCATAAGATTAATATAAGATAAAGTAAAGCTAGACGAGAGCACTTAGTAGATTATTTGATTAAAATTAAGATTGACGATTGGGTAAATTAGTTGTTAAATTGGATTCGGTCGTTTGATTTACTTTGAATTATCTTTAGAATTTTTATTACTTTATTATCTTCAAATATAAGAAGGTGTATTGTGTAAGTGATACGATTTATTATTAAATCTCCCATTATCTAGTCTACTTCGCGATTGCTTCCATATTTATCAATTGATGCATTTCTTAATTTAGGTGTTGAATTTGTGTCGTTGTTGAGAATAGTAAATAAATAACCTATATGGCTAGTTTTCCTTACACTAATGGATGGGATGGCTCATCCATTACAACGTTAATTCTTTAGTGGATCAAAATACTCAAGTTAGCGTGGAGTGGAATTTTGTTTATAAGAGTCTGGTTCACTTGACCATGGTTCAAAATTACGAGGTCCGTCGCCAATAGTCTTCATGCTGCTTTGTAGTACGATGTTAATAAATACACACACTAATTTAAAAAATCTCAAACTGTCTTGCAATGGACTAAATTCATGTGACGTCATAATCACATGATAATTTTAAACCACGTGTTTTTAGCCAATCAAGTTCAAAAACACATGTGACGTCATAGTCACGATAAATGCAATTATCTATTTTCAGCAAATCAGTTCATGCACTTCGTTGTTGCCAAATTACGCTTTTTACAGAAACTTTTTTTTTAAAAAATTAATATTTGTCACTTTATTTAAAAGAACATGTATAAAACAAGATTTTTTTCCCCTTTAATTTTAAAATCGTTTTGCAGAAATTTATTTTTATAACTCTTGAGCAATATTTACCCAATCATGCAATTTGAAATTTTACCTAAGTTTTACAAATAGAATAAAAAGTACGAGCTAGTTTATTGTCCGTTTTGAATTCAATGTAGAACACGTGTTTATATTATCATGTGACCGTCATGAATTTAGTCCATTAAACGATATCGAATGAAAATAAATAATTAAAGCTCTATGTTAGTCTTTGTTCGATGTTTCCCTCAATAAATAACAAAAATATGTATCGTAAATTACTTTTACGCTTAGATCCAAAAAGTCTTTAATTTTATTCACATAAAACATGATTTTACAGAAAATAAACCTCAGAGTATAAAATTAGGTTCTTTATTTGTTCTCGAAAAAGAACTACTTCAAAGAACACCACACTTCCACCATTTTTCTCTGACTCGTGTCACAACTTGGCATCTCTGTTGGCTGAAAATCTCTCCGACGACGATCCACTGGTCTCCAGGGCCCTGACCCGGAGAGACGGTGGACATTTATTTTAATCCCCCAGAACTGTTTGCTCTGATCGTCCGTGGGGGGTGGATTACGACACCCTAAAGGAGGAGAGGACGGGTAGACGATTACGAGCCATAAAGAGTGGACCCGATTTCAGACCTCAGCTGCGATGGAAGAGGATAAATGTTCAGCAGTAACATTTCCGCGCGTTAAAGACAGGGTAAAATCTCAAGAGGAGTGATCTTTTTTTTGTACTGACAAAGTGAGGGATTTTTATTCTCCTCTTTAGGAGTAATTTTCGGGATTAAATACTGATAGAAGTGAATGAGGGATGAAAGTGAGAAACGTTTTGTGGTGGAAAAACTCTAAACAGTGCTATGTTTCTGAATTATATTTAGAATTGAAAATTTTGAAAAATAATGCAGTTTACAAATTTAAGGTATCCAAACACGTTGAAATGACCAAATTTGGTCAAAATATGTGTTTTTGTTTGTTTTTAATTGATTGAATACAGCTATCTTTTGCATTTATAAAACATTCTTTTTCAATTCCTACTATTAGTTCACTCTCTCATATATAAATATTATGTATGGAAAATTCGTTGAATGGAAGTTCATCTTTTAATATACTTTATAAATTATTTACACCTTTTTGTAAATTGATATTTATGTATTTTATATATCTTACCCATCCAAAAGAAAAAAAGAAAAACTGTGCAAGGAAAATAAGAAAAAGAATATCGAGGAATAAATACTGCATTTTCAAACTTAAGAAAGTATTTTTAAATTAAAATTAATGAATTTTAAGTACATTTTCTAATTTAAAGCACGCAAGTATAATTTTAAACATACATTATCTTATAACTAGAGGTTCTAAACATACATTACCACATGCGTCTTTAAATTTAACTACTCATAAAATCTGTTAATTTTGTTTGAGTTTTTTTATTGAAAAAATGCTTTGTTTCATAATACACCTCACATTTTGCAGTGCACCAAAACACACTTTATGTCCACCATAAAATGTATTAAGAGAGAATATAACTTGAAATGTCCAGAAATACTTAAAACAGGGAGAGAAAAAATTGAATCAAAAGAAAAAAGTTTGTTATATGGGAAATGCACTTCGCTATTGGGAGATTATTTTGCGAAGAAAATCGTGAAATGTGTTCTTGGTTTCAGGAAAAAGTTCGCTATATAGAAAAATTCGCAATATAGAGGTTCATTATATGGGGTTCGACTGCATATATATATATATCGTTCAAAATTTTCAATCGTTAATAAAATACTTTCTATTCATCCATTCAAGCTCACAAATACATTTTTTAAAACTTGTAGTGGATGACACTTAATGTTAATACAATTTTTTCAAATATTAATTCACTACTTAAATTTAAAAAATGAATAAATTGTAATAAACAAAAATAATAGTTCATCAGCATATATAGAAAGGAAAATTGTTCGTTGTATCCCTGTAGCGCAATGGATAGCACACTGGACTTCTAATCCAAAGATCATGGTTTCGAATCCCACCTGAATGGCCTAATTTCAGAGAATGTGATTTCTTTTTTTACAAAACTATTGTACAAGAAAAACTAAATTTAATGAATGAATAAATAATAAAACAAAAAAAATAGTCGAACACCATATATAGAAAGAAAAACAGAAAATTGCAAGGAAAATCACTTTCTATTTTGTCACTTAATATTGTGATTCTGTCATATGTATATACATATTTATATTAATTGAAACTATTTAATAAAAAGTAACTAAAATAAAAATTTTCTTTGTTGACCTAAGTAGAAATTAACTTAATTTTTTTATATATATATGTATATTTCTTGTTTTCTACGTTCCTAGAGACCAAGTTACAATCAATTTTATAAAATTAGAAAAACCGGAAGTGAGTCTTTAATCTACCGAAAGTGGACATTTAAATTGCTTAAAATCTACCATGGTGAGTCTGATTATTCGAAATACTATAAATGTATTTCTATGAAACTTTTTGAGCCAACTTGATTTTTATATGATTTTCTAGAGAATGTACTAAAATATTTCTTATTGTATGAATATTTTTTGAGTTATGGCTTGTAATTTAAATGATGGTCTCATAAAAAAAAAATATCACTTTTCTTATAATATTTACTCGATCGGATCTAACGTTTTTAAATTTTAATAAAACATTAAAATTTTAGTACACTCTAAAGATAAATGCATCTAACTTGTTTTAGTAATACTTTTACTGATATAAGTTTATTACTTTTTACTTTAATTCCTTTGAATGTTTTCAAAAATATTGCTAAAATTTCACATATAATTGTGTTTTTTATAAAATTTAGATAATTTTCTTAAAGTATTGTTGTTTAAATATTAGTATTTATTGGTACTGATCCCTAAGAAATGCACTTATAATATTTTAGTATTTTTTTTAAAAAAAGTACCCTGAAAGTGTTCTGATACCTTAAACAATAGTCATTCTTGTGGCTTTTATGAGTGCCTTCATGTCATATTAAGGAATATGATTCCCAAATTCGAAATATTTTGTTAGATATAAAACTGTAAGAATATATTAATTCTCTATTTTGACTTTTCAGATATACACAACATAATAAATTCTGTAATGTAATTTATTTCTTTTTAATAAATAATGTTATATAATATTTATTCTATGGGAAAGTGTTCTACATTTCAATTAAATGATTTAATGTTTTCTGAATGTTCATCTTTAATAGTTGAAAGGGAAAATAGCGTACTCATATTGAACTACTTTCAAAAGTGTTAAAGTTTGTATAAACAGACAGAAGTGTATTAAAATCAAAATAATTTATATTAAAATTGTGGTTGACGCCTCCTTTTCCATTTGAAAAAATTTCATGGATGAGCATTTTATTGTTTAGCATCAAATAGAAATCACCTTGAAATAACATGAATTATTAATTATCAATTAGATTATTCTTAGAACGTAAATTCAATCAGCGCATTTTTAAGTTTTAAACATCCCCCCCCCTTAAATAAGACTAGTTCTGTGTTAATTCTTCAATAGTACTTTTTTAAATATCTTTATTGTTTTTTTAAAAGAAAACTAACGAACATTAAATAAGCAACATCAACTTGTCTTGCATTAATTATAAAAACTCTTTAACAAATAAGTTTTCCTGACAGTTAATTAACTATTATGAAAAACTTATCCCCCTCCCCTAAAAAATTCTTCTTTAAACTCTGAGAAGTGTGGCTAAAACTGTATTTTGATGTTTTAGTTAAAATAATGATTATTTTGTTATTTGTTATAATAATATGTATTTTGATAGGGAAGGCAACCAGTACAAATCTACTTTAATAAAAATGAAAAATATTTTTTCAAGCCAAAGTAATACATAATAAGTTTTACAAAGTATACATACAAGAGCAAGCGGTCATAAGTCTGGTGGATTTTATTTTACGTTGATATGACTTAAGGCGATATGGTACCCTAAAAATCATTTAACTGTGGAAAATTTTTATTTGCTTATTTGAAACCCCGAATCTTTATAAATATGCCTACAAAATTTCAAAGCTTTACCTGCATTTTTCATTAAGTAATGAAGCAATGTTTGATGCTAAACAGCAACTACCACGCCTACATTTCAGATTATCTGCTAGAAAAGAGCCTGATAAAAAATGAATTATTTTTCTAATCCGCATCAATGAGATTGACATTACATATGCAGTAATAAATCATTTTAAGAAAGAATTGTGCAATTCATGCAAAATTTCTAGTTTGTGAATTATTTACTGAAGATCAAATGGATTTGGTCAAGATTAAAAAGTTGTGCAAGCTTTTTATGATATTATTATGAATGAAATTAAAACTTCAAAACGGATTCTCCCAAAGCACAAATACTAAATCTCATTTTGATAACTCAGATAATTAAAAATCTAATTCGCAAGAATAGAAAAACTCTCCCATTTTTATATATTTGTTTTTGGTGATATATATATATCCCATGTGTGCGAGATTCAGCACTTTTATTATTAAAATATTTTAAGATATTTATTTAAGCAAATGCACATATACAGTTCTTAGATTTTGATGCATTTTACCTATAAATTGCTATTTAATTTTGGTTTTATTCGTGTACAATATTTAACATGCGAAGGCTTTTAAAATCATGGAAATAAAAAATAAAGGCATAAACATCTTTTGTACATGTTGTGCATTAGCTTTGAGCATGGAATTAGCTCTGAAGTGTGTGTATTTATTTTTTTATAATTATTAAGATAAAGTTTTATGAAATATTGATCTTTCATTCGTTTTTTCTATATATTAATTATGGCAGTATACTGTTTAATTGTTCTACATTTGTGCAATTTTGTATGGTAAGTAGTTTTAAATAAGCTAATAACATTTCATAAAAGTTTTAGACTATTCGATGAATATTATATCACGCTATTCATGGAATGAAAACTTCAAACTCATATTTCTCCATGTTGAATTTTAGTACATATACTGTTATTCAAAACCCTAAGGCTTTTTTGATAATTGAAGTATGGGTTTGAAATTTTTTATACATGTTCTGAAATGTATGTTTTGTAAAACTGTGCATGGAATTAGCTCTAACATGTTTAGTACTTTTTTCTAAAAAATTTCAAAATCAAAATTAATGTTTTTTTGGGAATTTTTGGAAGTTTAAATATAAAAAAATTAATAAAAAATTAAAGAGCAGCAACAGAAAAAAACACATGCTCAGTTTTATGTAGTATATTATAAGGTACTTGGAAAAAATTTTTGAAAGAAAAGAGGCATATTTATAAAAAAAGCCTTAGGAATTTAAAAAATGTTTTAAAAAGTTCAAAAAATTTAAAATTTACAAACATTTTGCAACAAATTAAAATTTTTTTTGTATGGAATCATTATTAAATATTAACCTTTATAAAATACCAAATATTAAAAATAAAAATAAAAATTGAGAAGATGGTACCATATCGCCTTAAACTAAAAAATAAAATAAAAAAAATTAAACGCATTTCTCATTGAAAGTAATGAATTTATATTAAAAGGAAGAAGGAAAGGCGTAAGGAACGAGAAATGCCTTTTCACAGTTAGGAATTGGATATAAATACGCATCAAGAGACCCATTTTTTTATCCTCTGTTGTATAATTAAACCCCTATATCAACCAATTCACTTGAAAATAAAACAACGAAATGCTAAAATAAGCACTGCAAGAACATTTTCAATTTGGAATTAGATTTAAAAATTAAGATCTTTTTATAGAATACGATGCATTTGATTCTGAAATCAAGAGAAATTCCGTTTTAAAAACACAATGATATTAAATTTAATTAAAATAATTTACATTTAAAATAAGTCAGACCCTCAATTTAACACCTAATTAACCTAACGTTTTGTTCGTTAATTTGGGGTATTCGTTATATAGGGGTCCAAACAAAATACAATATTTTTCCATTTACCTTTTGGAAATTCTATGAACAACTACACAAAAAATATCCTTTGTTAGAAATTACACACTTTTTATTGAACTGCTAAAAATATCATTAGTGAATTATTACGCATCAGTTAATTGCAAATTTTTGAATACTGACTAAAGATGTTTGGAAATCTTTTTGATTCCTGACTCGAAAGAGATCTTTTTCGACTCTGCAGAGAAGAAATTACTGCATCATTTACATCCTGTTACATAAAAGAATGATGTTTTTCACAGTTTCCAAACAACGTAAAACATCAGAAAATGTAACAGTTTTGATAGGAGTTTCATTATCGATATCTGCATTAGAATCGCTATTCGTTGGCTCCAACAAATCAACAATTTTCTCAACTTCAGTTGAACAAATAGGTAATCCGTCATCAAATGTATTATTGTCGTAAAAGTCTTAAGACATCCCCTGCTTTGTGGATAGGGAGGAGATAAGAAAAGAATTTCTTGTCCTACTGAAGACTCACACGATAGGTTACACTTACGACTCATCTGCAACTGTAAAGTCTAATATTAGTCTTCACTATTATTACTTTTTCACGCCATTTCTTCTTCCTATTGAAATTTGTTGCCTACCAGAAAAGTCTTTTTCTGAGCCATACATAAAAAATGTTTGGGGGGGGGGGGAATCCAATTTTTTTTCTAGTACAAACTAATAAAAAATGTTTCCAACTGCTGAAATAATTCGTTAATAAGGAGTTTATATTATTAATTTAATAGGGTTTTTTCCTCTCATTTTAATCTGGGAAAAAGAAAAAGTCGTTAAATCGGGGTTCGACTGTATATTAATGATGTTTCATATATCCTTCAAGATGCACGAAATCTACATTTTATTTCTTATGAGATATGTTTATAAAAATACTCATTTCAAGATACATTAGGAATACTATATATACCACAAAATCCATTTTTCTTACAAACGAAAGAGAAAAATTCCTTAAATCGGGGTTCGACTGTATATTTATCATGCATCATATATTCTTCAGGATGTACGAAATCTACATTTCATTTCTTAAGAGATATCTTTACAAAAAATACTCATATCAGGATACAGTAGGCGAATACTATATATACAACATAATCAATATTTTCTTGCAAAGGATTCGCTAAAAATAGTCCCACTTATTTGTCATCATTCTATTTCAGTTTTATCTATCGAAAGAATCTAAAACCCTTACAAAACTTCCTCACCCTAAAAACCCATCAATTGATTCCTACTCCAATAAAAAGCAAATGGGCGCAATGAACGTCAAAAACCGGTATGCAAATCAGACAACATTACGCACACCTTTTTACGCCGCTGCTTTATCCCTCCCAAAGTACCCCGCAACCCCCTCCCGACTGAAATCAATTACTCTGATGGAACCTCCTCCCCCTTCCTGAATGAACATACTGGACCTGCAATCCATCTAGTCTAAGGGAAGAAGAGAAAAAAAGTAAAGGGGGAAGGGTAGTAACGGATCCTAATTACTTAAATGGCGGTAGGTCAGACCCCCGAGGTTGAAGCAAAAAGGGGAGGGGGCCTAAAAGGAAAAGGAGGGGGCTTGTATCCGCTTCGGTGGTTTGTTGGGAAAACAGGTGGATTGTGTATCTGCCCCAGGGAGTCTCGAGGATGTTGAGCAAACAACTCAACGCTCCTCTCTCAAATCATGGGACGGTTTCTCACTCTGGACAAATTGTTCTGGAGGTGGTACCGGAAAAAAATGAATCGCGACGTACACATTAAAAGGAGTGCTTTCTTTCCCTTTTTGGTGTACTACGAATTACGGAGCAAAAAATCATTTTTATCTTTCCCCCTTTATTTTTTTCCGTCTTTGTTTTATGAGCGAAAGGCTTTGTCTCGACTTTTCCATCCTCGATATGAAATGGGATCAAAAGAAATGAGAGCTGGGTCAACAGAGGGGGAATGGAAGTCTATTTCTGAGGAATGGAATTTCATCCTTTAATAGAATCAGATCTGAACCGCAGAGAAGAAAACATGAGTATTCCTCTTGTTTTGTTTCAACTGGATACACTCAAAAGGATCACTAAGATTAGGAATTTATTGTAATTGTTGGCATAAACTAAGGAATATCATTTTCAATGTTTTTGAACAAGAAAAAAAAAGTAAAATTGGTGAAAAAAATGGAAAAATATTTCAAAAAGGAAGTTAGTAAGCTATGAAATGAATAATTTACCGTACATTTTTATTTAATGTAAATGCATTACTTTTAATCCAGGATACTCAAAATTACCATGTTATACTCTTCTATCACTGTGCATTAAGTCATGTGATCACTGCCCGCCAACTCTTCATCACTTTCAAAATGTTAACCACCTAGAAACTTTTCAGCTTAAGGAAAATATGATAATCCCTAAAAAAAGGTTTGAACAATAGGGAGGTTATCAAAAATTTCCCATCCAAGCTTATCCAGCAATTCTTGAGTGTCATGAGAATTGTAAGGGTGGACATCTTCGTGAAGAAGCAAAATTACTCCACAAGGGATTCTTCATCTCCTGTTTTGGAGGGCTCAACGTAGTCTTTTTAGAGTCACACATTAGCGATTTGCATTGCCTTTTGTCATGAAATCCACCAAAAGAACACCTATGCGATAGCAAAAGTCGGTGTCATGACTTTAAGATTGAGAGTCTAAATTTTTCTGACTTTTAAGTAATGAGGGATTATACCATTCAAACAATAGACGCTTGACTTGTTTAGGTGATGCGAGAGACTTAGGTCTTCTCACCAGTCACAATCTAATCAAGAAAGGTTTCCCTTTCTGTGTGATATTGTGTCAAGAATGCCAATGCTGCTGAAAGTGCTGGCTTAATGCATTATCAGCAGAAGAATATAACTTAGGAATTCTGAAGCTCATAAGCAGATAGGACAAATGTTTTAATGCAGAAGGTAATTATATAGAGAAGTGAAGGAAGGCTTCAAGTACGTGACATAGTTGTTTTTCCCCCAATAAATATTGTTTTTGATTTTGTATAACTCAGTCTTTATTTTCTGGAAGACCTTCGTAAATAAAGTTAACAACTTCACATATTTCTTGATATGTAACATCTTTCCTCTTGGTTGCTGGATATTTGTGGAAGTGATTTCGTGAAAAGGGACGGAACTGTGTAACAGGAAACCGGGGAAGCGCGCGCTATTTGATTTGACAAATGAGCGCGCGGTGGCGTCGATCGACTTGACCTGTCCCCTCCTTTATAGTTTTTTTACTAATGATGGCCTGCTTTGGGCAGGAAAGGGCTTACACACTAAAATATCAATCCCTCCTGGTAATCCTATGGTGCCATTTTTTTGTTGATGATATGGGGTTGATATTTGGGGGATCCATAGTACTACCATTTTGGTTAGGAAGTACAAGGACTCGACCCCGCCCAGGTACCTCCCCCCTGGACAACATTTTGCCAATAGCTCAACAACTGAGCCTCTCAGTCCACTCGGACCTAGCTCATTCGATCCCTCTGCCTCCATTGTATATTCTCACCAAATTTCTTGCTTTTCTTTTGTTTTATGAAAATATCAGCTTTTGCAATTAATTTTTCAAATCAGGACATTAATGCGCAAGTACGGCTTGCACCAAACATTCATAATTGACTTAAATGTTTAAATAAGGATCTCAAAAATCCTGCAATCACTGTCGATCTGTTAATCGCCCTTAGCTAACTTTACCGCTTTGTCTTGGATACTCTCAAATATAACGAATGTATCTTCATTGAACTAAAAGCGAGTTTGTGTTTAGGCAGTAAAAAATATAGAAGCAGTTACGAAGAATAACAGATGATCTTAGCATCGTGGCTTTCTTTTAAAAGACTCTTCATCCAATATCTCAAGACCTGTTCACAAAAGGTACAACTTCTTTCCTGACCAGCATATTAGTCGGATGGACTAATCACTAGATGATAAGTTAAGATGAGTAAAATTCTGATATTGTCTATTTCCTCAAAGGTTGTTTTCAAAGCATTTTCGAGATTCGAAATCGCGATGTGTAAAAATTCTCATAATTGATCTAAGGGGCTTTATACAAAATACTAAGTAAAGCGTCGCATTAAAATATAGGAAAAAATACAAAACAATCAGAAAATTCTGATTTTGAAGCAAATTTCCCTCATAGAATATATTTATCTTTTCCGCACATTTAATGTTACATCAAGACTTTATATTACATTCATACGATGTGTGACACACACACACAAAACCGAGACTGGTCCTATAAATTGTTGTATACTTACAGAATCAGTTCTTTGTGACATTATCACCTTCAAAGTAGTTCCCTTCAGCATTCACACACATCTGCATTCGATGCTGCTATTGCTGGTAATAGTTCCGGAACGAGGGTTTTGGAAGGTCTTTCAGAAGATTCTTTGTTTTTGCTTGAACCTCTTCAACTGAGATTAAATGGGTTCCCTTTCAGCAAGATTTAACTGTACGAGATAAAAAAAAGTCGCATGGGCCCAAATAAGGTAAATAAGGAAAACTCCCCATCAAATTTATGTTTTTGCTGATCAGAAACTTTGCTGATGTCCATTTGACAGATAGGTCCATGTGAGCGGATGCATTGTCTTGGTGCAACAGTCATCCATCATTCCCCACAATCTTGGCCTTTTTTTCCTAATTTTTTCACGGTCTTTTTAGTACTTCAATGTAAGAGGGTTAATTAACAGTCTGCCCACTTATATGAGGAGGAACCCACTCATATTACGAATTTTGGCTATGTTTTGGTCGTTAATCCCTGACCTTGGGCACCTAGCAGGCTCATCATCTCTCTTCCACACTACCTAAAACCTCTTATACTATTTAAAAACATGTGTACTAGACAAAGTTTCATCTCCATAAGCCTCGGTTAATATTTTAAATATTTTCGTGGCTGATTTCTCAAGTTTCACAAGAAACTTGATGTTGATTCACCTTTTTCCAGGTGAATGCAATTAAAGACATTCCCTGTAAGCGCAAGTGAGTTATTTCGTGAAATATGACTATAAAAAATCCCCTGGAGGACATCACTCGTGGAAGAATGATCGGAAAGCTAGAAAAGGGGCGCAGTATCTGAAGTGTTCAGAATCAACAAAAGTGTCGTTTCCCGCTATTGGAAAGCCTTTCAAACCATAGGTAGAGCTGTTACAGCAACAGTGTGATAAGTGTCGTGGTTTACTGTGGTCAGACGCCTTCACATAGGGGACCTATTCACCCGCTGTCCTGAAAGCAGTATCCTTTGAAAGTTAACCATCTGTGGCATGTTTAGAGTGGTGCAAGGAGCACAAAAACTGGAAATCTCGTCAATAGAGTCGTCCCCTCTTTACGGATGAGTGTCCTTTCAGTGGCACAAGCGAATCTCAAAGCTATTTGATTTGGAGAGAGGTCGGGATACGATTTCATCCCAGTAACATCACGGAAAGAGACCGTTACAGTGATTCTGGAGTTGTTGTCTGGGAAGGAATTTTGCTGAACGGGCGGACTGAGCTCCACGTTTTCGACAGAGGTTCTGTTACAGGAGATCGCTATTGTAAGAAAGTGGTCCTTCCCCATGTGCGTCTGCACCGAGGTGCTATAGGACTTCGTTTTTATGGAGGAAATACTCGGTCACACCGGACTGTTCATGTTCAGCAGCTATTGGAAAGGGAAGATATCACTCGAATGGATTGGCCAGCTTTCTCCCCAGATTGAAATTTCATATATGTGTGGGATGCTTTGGGATCTGAGTCAACAACTAAAACATGTTACTTGATGAATGACCATTCTTATCTCAAGAACTGTTGGACAATCTGGGGCTAATTGTGGAGAGACGGTGCGAAGCAACCATTGCTGTAAGGGGAGGACAAATCCCATACTAAGGAACATCTGCTTGTTATTCTTCCTCTTGGGCAGACAATCATGTGTAACGATGCTAAGAGTTCAATAAAACCTTTTTCTTTTGTTTGATTCCATACTGTATCATTGTATTCATTTTTAAGCAACTTTGCTTTCATCATCGTTTAAGTACAAAATGTTGTCTCTCATTTCTGAATTTCTTGTCTCTCAGATGATTTCTTGTGGAGTTATGGCAAAAAAAAAGCATCTCACTGGTTAAGTTTTGCATACCAGTGGAATTGCAAACGTTAAATTATAAGCATCCCCCCCCCATTGAAATCTAAGGTTTCCGATCTGATGTATGCGATGATGATTTTTCATTAATTTAGTTTACTTCTTTCGTTTGCATTGTGAAAGTGTAAAAGAATTTTTTGAGCTTAAATATTATACGTGTAGGGAAGAAACTTTGCAGTTTCTTTCTTCTTTCACTTACAAGTTAAATATTTATAAGCAGAATTTTGTCAATTAAATATATTTTCAGCCTATTTTTCTATTGCGATGCGAAATAAAGCAAAAAAAAGGGGGGGGGGAGATGTAGTTTTACATTATTACTGAGGAATCCAGAATTTAATATGAAATGTATTATCGCATATTAAGAACGATTAATTAGATGGGATAATTTTAAACTATTTGCATTTTTGAATACGAAAGATTTTTCAAGATTTTGTTTAGTTTAAATGCATGTATTTGTTTATTCATGATAACAAACAAATAAAAAGTCTTAGCTCTTGACAGAAACATCCAATATTTATAACTCATACATAATATATTATCTCGTGTGTTTTTTAGACAATATATATTCTGCTTTGGCAAAATGATTTATTAAACAAAAGTTATTTATTTTCATCACATTGCTTTTGTGTGTTTTCCATTTTAAATAAAAAGGAAAATTTAAGAATACAGTTACAGTTAATAGGTTTCATTAAATATGCGAAAGTTGCGAAGAAATAAAAATTATTACAACTGAAACATTTTGCAATCCTCGTTTAAGGTATCCAACTACTTGCGCGCGACAACTTTTAAAAAAAAAAGGGAGATATTTTTGTGGTTTTTAGATTTGTTCAGTACATTTTAAGAAAAATATGCTAAAATTAAGAAAAGAAAAAGAAATTATTACTAAAAGGGGGGGGGGATGGGTAGAAATTTACAAAAAATAACATTAAAGGGGCCTATTCTATACCAAAAGTTTAGGAACAAATTTTCAATTTTTTAATTCTGATGTGTTGTATGTAATTTATTTTTAAAATGACCTTCCGGATAGGGGATATTTTAATTTTTACAAAAATTAGAGCACTTTATCATATGAAATTGCTTCAAAAAAGAGTGATTATATTCACATAAGGGACTGTAAATTTTGTAATGAAACAGTGATTGATAAATCTGAAGGTTAAAACACTTATACTATTATACAGAACATACATAAAAATGTTCAGTTAATTATTTTCAAAACTTTTTCAGCATTCGCTGTTCCCGTTTGAGCATTTAAAAAACACACACACATTTCGAGTAAAACGCGTTTTAAAGTATGACATCTTGCTTAAAGTAATGACATCTGCTTTTATTAAATCACTTGTAGTGTTTGCTCTAGTGAACGTAAAATAATAAACTTGGTAATTTTATAAAGCTAATAAGATGGCCTTTAAAACAAAATCATAAAAAAAAAAATTGTCGATTTATGGCAAAATTCAGTTTTAGGGTAGCCAGTTACCTTAAATATTATTAAGCAGCCATGTGGTAATGGTTGTGGTCGTGAGCTTATAGCCAGCATTATTGTAGTTGAATCATAGGTTCGAGACCTGATAGCACTTAAGACGAATCATGTATCTCAGAGGTTCTGAACCTTATTCCTCGTCTGGGTACATCTGACAAACAGGAAATTGCTGGCGGCGCTGTTAAAAAAGTATAACGATTCTTAATGTTTCATTATTTTATTGTAATCATAAACAATATCTTACACTAAAAAGGTAGCAAAAATTCTAAGCAGTACATATTGCGATTTTGGCATTGCATGTTATCCACTAATTTTTCAAAGTCAGGCGTATAAAATGATGTTCTCAATTATATAGGATCTTCAAGATTAATATAGTTTAGTCAAGATCTGATTGTTGATTTAATCGTGTTCATTGTTGAAAACAATTATTCACATAAATATGTGGAACCGAAGCAGGATTTTAATTTGTAAGCTCCTTTTTTTCAAAAGGGGATCTTAATGAGCAACAGATTCAACGTGAGGGTCTTAAACGACAATAACAGCTGATAAGACAAAACAGTGTTACCAGTACTAATGGTAACAAAACAGTGTGTCACCCATCCAGTATAGTGGTTAGCGACGCTGACTGTGGTGCCGTAGGGACTTGGGTTCGAATCCTGGAGAAGACATGGATGTTTGTAAATGTGTAGTGCCTTTGCGGCATGGGGGTATTCTAAGTAGCCTTCGAGCCGCAAGACCTCTCGTGAAGTTGGTGGGAGGCTCCTGACCACCTACAAGGTGTTCTCCCTCAAAATTGGGGTATAATAGAGCAAAATCGTACAGTCACCTGCATGGTGCTCAAAGCTAAGGCTAACGACCGGCGTAAGAATCTAGTCCTTAGCCGCGATGAATTTCGTGGACCTTGATCTGATGTTACTGTCGATCAGGTGCCATAAGTAACAACAAAACAGTGTTGTCAGTACAATAGTTTTACAACTTATATTTTATTTCTTAACGTATGATGAATCCCGCGGCTACATAAAAATCGTGGTGAGCCACGGGTTGGTCACGGTTGATATTGATATAGTATATAACGGACAGTCGAGGGCATATTGGCATCCACGGGCACGAAGTTAAGAATCCCTGGTGTATTTGGACTGAAGCACGTCAAATCTAATGAGGCTCAAAATCCTCATGCCGGCATGGTATAAAAGTTTTGATTGTGGGATGCCATTAAATGTCATTTTCATCACTTCATTCTAGTTCAAAATTACGAGGGATTCATTGCCAATAAACCTCGTGTTGCAATGCTAATAAGCAATGCAGTGTTATTATTTTCTTTATCTCAGAAGTGTTTTAATCACCAATAATGTGGGCGTGAGGAAGTGTTTATTGACGTCGTACTCTAAAACAACACGAGGGCTACTTGGGACACATAAGGTCTCGCAAATTTAGCTGTGGTTAAGTCAGGGCTCTGTAATCTGTGGCACGCGGCACATTTCTCAGTGGCACTTGCCCTACTCTACAAATTTGTCAATTTTTGAATGGTTGGAAGTTGATAAATTTGTAACGGACCTTCCTGAAAAACATCTTCAAAATTATGAACATTTAAGAAATTACGAAAAAATCTGAAAAATAATTCTAAAGAAATTTACAGCTATTTTGTAGATTATTGAATGTTATTGCTGGAGTGATTTAATTGTTTAAAGAGAGAGAACTGTATGTACTCTGCTTTCCGCTTTGGGTTTTACAAATCTCTTTCTTCATATGAAAAATATTTTGAGTCTGCAAAGAAATTTTTTTATAACTGAATGCTCAGAATCTTGTCATATTGAAAGTCACAAATTATATCCCTAATTAAGCAATATGAAAATAAAGCGGTTAACTACGTATGAAAATAGAAAGCAAAACTAGGTTCGGATTAAAATTTTTGTTTATCTTTTTATTTATTTATAATGAAGAGAAATACTTATATTTTATGTTGTATATTTCTTGTCTATTTCTTCACATATATTATGTACTTTAAAAGATATGTTTAAAAGTATATAATATATGTGTAGTTTATACATGTGTTTTTTTATATTTTTATCGTAGAAATAGTTATATTTTTTGTTTATTTTTATGTTAAAAATATCTTTAAATGATGCAAAATTAATATATAATAAAACTGAAAATATCTGTACTATTTACCTTTATTCTGTAACTCTGCATGCATTATCGCGTGAATTGAATTGTTTCAAAAATGCCCTACTGTGTGGCACATTGAATCATATCGGTATACTGGCTTGGCACGCCACAATTAAAACTTTGCCGACCCCTGGGTTAAGTGATGATGACAACGTTTTTAGCTGGAACTCAGTTCTCCAACTTCCACCCCACACCCACATAAATATTCTGAGTTCGGATAGATTTAACGTTCATCAGCCCCTCTAGATGGCCGTCCTTCAATGACGTCAAGACTTGAACCTTTCGATTTGACAACGTGGTCCCCGAGTTCATTACCATGTCCATTAGGTTATTGTGGTTATTCGATGGTGGTGGAATAATGAAAAAAAAAAACCCAGCGTGATGACTAAAAACTTTCGATTTGATCTTATTATTTATTTTCTTCGAATTAAAATTCAGAGCTGGGGCGTCACGTGATCCCTTTAAATTACTTCATAACATGGTAGTGTGAGGGACCCCACGGCTATTTTTCAAAACCACATTTTATTCCAAATTAAATAAACGTAGCAGTATATTCATTATTAAATTGTTAAATTCACAGCCTTTCGCTGTAGAAAAGTTCGACCAAAGTCCAGCCGTTGCTCCGCCGTCTTCGGCATTTCGTCTTTCAAAAGTCTGCGATGTTAATCTCCCTTGGTCCTGGAGTTACGGCTACCCCCGCAATCTTTATCGAGCGTCTTCGAAGAGAAACAAAACTGAAGAACTAAGTAATTCCCTAGATTGAAGGAGATGAAGAGCCTCGTCAACTTTCGAGTCGACCCTTTAAACTCCCTGGACGGGCCATTTTCACACCCCCAATTACCTCTGATTGGCAAGTGTAATAGATCTGCACACGGCTCTCCTTACTTTAGTCACACTCCATTGGTGTTTGGAGACAATAGGCCGGCTCGTCTGATCCCATTGCCGATGATGTATCTAGTTCACCCTTTGGAGGGCTATAAATCACGTCACATTGACACAGAGGGTATGTCTTTGTCACGACAGGCCGACATTCTTCTTTATTTAAGTCGTCCGTGGTACACATGTGTGATTGGAACCAACACAATGGATACCGTTCACCGGAGCTTCCTTCCAAAAAACCGTTGAGTCTAAAGACGACTGGATGTGGGAGGAAAAAGGTGTGGCGACTTCAAATCCGTTTTTCGAATAGGCTCACATATGTTATCCCCTAGGAATGAGAAAAGAACTCTTTTTTTTTTGGATGATGCAATGTCCCATCTGGACATCTTTGTCACCCCGTACTTCAATCTTGACAAGAATTGTCGGGTAGTGTTCTACTAATGAGCCGACGTTACAGAACTTATATTTTTATGCCGGCTAGGTGGCATAGTTAGCTTGTCGCTGGTCTTGTACGTCTATGGTTGCAGGCTCGACCCCGGCCCAAGCCGGTGTATTTTCATGATGCAGAAAATCGACAGAGGTCATATCACGTGATTATGCGGCATGTAAAAGATTACTTGAGTGTCTGCTTAGCTTGGGTGCTCTCAGGAAAATTAAATATCCTAAGTACATTTTTGCGTCGCCAAAGCTCAAGTGCCCTCTGGGAGGGAACTGGATGTCAGAATTATCTGCGGCAATTAGTGTCCGCCTATATGGTGCCGCACTAAAAAGAGATACCACCTCCCGGGGAATGTACTAGGTCTGCAATGGTAAAACACCAATCTTCAACCCCTTAGAAATAAATAAACTTATATTTCCACATATACATTTACCATATGCTTTATGTAAGTGTAATAACTATATGAGTAGGTCACTCACGCATTATGTCGAATTGTATCCCACGTTAATAGCCTTAATTTGATGAGGAAACCAATTTGGAAAATTCAAAATCTTCCAAGGAATTTTTGAGTATTTTTCATAATTGCAAATGCTTTTTGTGAAATCTCTTAGCTTATGAGTTAAAAGCAAGCCATAAAGTCCGGCGTATAACGTGCACTTTTAACACAAAAAGTAAGATCGAATTTAACAGATGCGCGTTATACGCCAGGTATGAAAGTTAAAGCTTTAAAAATAAATTTTAAAAAAAGAGTAGAGCGTGGGAACTATTAGACTTCTTCATAGATCGAAATATTATTTGTCTGAAAGAAACGACATTCCTTTTGAAATTAAGGGGTTGTAGTTCTAGAAGTGTACTATTTTTTCTAAAGCTTGGGATAATACATCAAATAAATGACATCAAAACATAAAACACTGCATGCAAACATTTCAGGTTTCTTCGTAAAATGGGGATGTGCGTTATACGGCGAATATACCATATTTACTCGAATCTAAGCCACACACCAAATTCTCAACAAGTCATTGTGGAAAATGAAAAAGTGTAAAATAGTTAAGAACCTGTGATTGCTCTAATTGCATCATCCAACGCCTAAGCCACATCCGATTTTCAGTAGCTTTAATGTTGGGAAAAAAGTGCGGCTTAGATTCGAGTAAATACTGTTGTTAAAAATTAAAAAAGTGCAGATTAAAAGTATAGGTGCAAGTTAAACAGAGTTTTACAGTATATACTTTTAGTTACACCGATTCTTTCTAAATGGTGTGAAAATCAGAAGGCAACAGTCGTAAAAACGTTGACACAGCAATAAGAACTTATGTAAAAATTTATTCACAACACAACGAACTAATTTACAAACCATACCGAACCGATGATGGCAATGCGTTTCAACCTCCAAATCTATATTCCGTCAATATAATCACGACAATGATGAAATCGTTTTATTTTGATTAAAATTAAATGCCAATATAGTCATCAAGTGAAATACCGGCTCAAGACCAGAGGGGTTAGTGCTTGACCACTTAAAAGTAGCAAAAGTACGAGAGACAAATTGTCCTAATTGTAAATAAGAAATAAGAAGTCTCATTTACACACACACACACAGATGTGGGAAAATTAAACATACAGTCGGACCCCGGTTTAACAAATTCATCGGAACCGAACATTTTATTCGTAAAATCAGGGTTATTCGTTAGATCGGGGTCGAACAGCAAAATACAATTTTTTTGGCACTTGACCTATTGGAAATACTATAATAAGTAACTACACAAAAAATATCCAAAATTAGAACTAACGAGCTTTTTATTCAACATCTAAAAATACGGTTAGGGAATTATTGGGTAACAGTCAACTGTGTAACGGGTCTATTCGTGATTCTTCATACTAATAGTCCTCTTGAATAAAAATGGGTTTTTGAAATTTATTCTGTTGAAAACTTCCCTCCGAAGAAGAAGATGTGATTATGTAAATTAAGAATTGTATATGATATCGGCAAAGTATGAAATCGGGCATTCTATACAATGCCTAAATCTAGCCGGCAATGTATGAAATGATTCCTACTTCCCACATTGCCTAGGCATTCTATAGAATGCCTAATGAGAAACCGGCAAAGTATGAATACATCTCAGATTCATTTCGAATATTGTTAGTTGGCAAGACATAAAACTTGTAGCGAGTGTTTCAGGCTCAGAATCTGTTAGTTGTACATTGCTGTTTGTTCGGAAATGTCAAAATACTCAATTTTACTTAAACTTCTTCAACAAAAAAATGGTTTTTTCCTGTGCTACTGAAAATGAAGGAGCAAGCTATATTGTTAGAGAAGGTGCCATGGTCTATAGCAGGGGTTGGCAACCTATGTCACACGTGCCACATGGGGCAAGTGGTACAATTCTCAGTGGCACTTTGCACTAAACAAATTTGTAAATTTTTGAATTCTTTCAAAAATGCTCTACTGTGTGGTTCGATGAATCATATTGGTAGATCGGTTTGACACGCAACAGCTAAAAGTTTGTCGACCATGGTTCATAGACATAAAACAACTATTCAACAGCTAAATGCCCAAAATTCGAGTTGATGCTCCAAAAAAAAAAGTTTTTTTTTAAAACTGAATTATTTACTAGAAGATAATAAATGATATAAAAAAATGCTAAAATGACTACTAAGAAGGGACCCAGGGACTATTGGTTGCTGAATTGGTGGCAAACTGAAATTTTACTGTGAAGGCATGTTTTAAATACAATTAAATTATAAAATCAAACAATTTAAAATATAAATAATTCAACGTCCCACCCTCAGTGGGCTGCCATAAAATTATCAAACGTTGAACTATCTGGGAGAGAAAACAGTTGGGAAGAACTGCTATACGTCACAGATTCTCCCCCCCCCCTCCCAATGGGGCTGCAGATTGGTATTTGTACCATTTTCAGACCTAGTACCTTCCCCAAGTGTTGGTATCCTTTTTAGTGGCAGCACCATGTAGGTGATATCAATTGCTACCGTAATTTTAACACCCAGTTTGACGATGTGAACTTGTTCTAGGAATTTAATTTGCCAAAAGCAAAACTAAATTCCGGATTCTGGGGATGTGATAGAATTCTGAAAGACTTTCAACCAAATTCAAAATGTTACGCGTTATGATATTGAACTTCCCAGAAACTTCCGTGAAACTTCCCAGAAAAACAGAAAATTATTTAAAAGAAGGTATTGTAGTACAAAACTTTGATTTTTTTCCGAATGCCAATATATTGGCACTTGTAATGAGTGAGAAATAGGAGGGCTTCTATCAACTTGGAACTACTGAAGGAATTTCAGTACAAATATATACGAAATCACAATTTAGCAATAATTTTTTTAATGGCAGTCTCATTATTTTGTCAGAATAACATTTGTACTTTTAGGAATCTAAGTCATTGATATAATATTCTTATCATGACCTTTTCATACTTTGCCTAAATAGCTTTAGGCATCTATACAATGTCTAGGCATTCTATAACAATGCCTAGGCAAAGTATGTAATAAATCTCATATTTCATACTTTGCCTTAAAACGTCCGGCATTGTATAGAATGACTAGGCATTCTATAGAATGCCGGCATTTTATAC
>BMAO01035802.1:0-21293 GCA_019973975.1 Trichonephila clavata | reverse complement strand
ATATATATATAGTCATGATAGAATGGATTTAGCCACAGAAATACTAGAGCAAACTCCTGGCCTTAGGAACCAGGATTGCAGGTTTAAACAATGTTTTTCGGCAGCCAACCTTCATCTGAATTTGCCAATACTCTGGGCCAAAGGTAAAGCAAGAAATTTCTAGAGAAGTTTAGCTATAATTATAAAATAAAACCATAATCTATTAATGTAAAACGATAATATTATAGCCTGTAACAGTTACTAAAATATTTTAAAATCAAAGTTAAAACTATTAGATGAAGACTCGCCACGTGAGTACTACAACACATATTCCCGGGCTATGGGCAATAACAGTAACGCATAAAATTTTTAAGTTTTGATAAAATAACATTAATGCTATATATATACACATTTAAAAACTCTATATTTTTTTTAAAATTTATAGAAAATAAAAGTACCCACCCAGACATTTACAATTAATTTTTAATAAAATATAATATTGCTAATTTACTTAGCTAGAGGCGCCATCTATCGATAAACTGTACAACTAATAACATATTTTTATTTAACTGCTACGTAACTTTTTATACATTTAGGAGGTTATCCGTGTTCCATACAAAGTTTAATAAAGTTATTAAGATTTAAATATATATTAAATGTATCACTAACTAATACAATATTACAATAAAAATAATTGAAAATAATATTTCTATATATAGATATGGATAGGTTGGAATTCCAGTAAGGCGCTTTAAGAACGTTAAAATTAAAATGATCTCTTATATCATAAATATTGCTGCGTAATTTATAGTCCTTAATACACAGTGATACATCCAAGTAATTAGTTTTAACAGGATTACTATTAATGCTTTAAATAATTCGGCTAAAAAGTAATATTGGGGTTAAAATTATTATTTTTACCAAAAATAATTAGGTCATCTACGTATCTATAACTATGTAATAATCATTATTAATAATATAATTATTTGCGTAAAAGTGTAAATATAAATTTACAAACTATTGCTAGCAGGGCCACCTTGAGGCAAACCTTTGGTTTGTTTGTACAGAAAACCATTAAAATTAATGTAGTTTTCTTTTAAGACTAAATCTATTAGAGTTCTAAATTTTTTGTAAATTAATTCAAATTCTCAATCATTAATAAAATACTTTCTATTCATCCATTCAAAGTAGGAATTGACTTTAAAAAAACTATTTTTTTATTACTTGTTAAATTTAAATGTAATCATAGATTATGCAGTTAGTGGTATTAATGTTCAGATATTTATTATTCGCCATTATTCCTTAAATTTGATTGAAAATGATAATTTTGTAAGATGTTGACAAGTTTTCATAAGGACACTACTTAAATTCACAATATATTTCATAGTTTAAATATGTAAATAATAACGGTAGAAATTCATTTATATATGTCCTATAATAGAATTTTTTTAACGTTCCATCATAATATGTCCAAAGATTCTGCTGGATATTTCGAAATTCTAAAAATATTAGTTATTTCTACGTCAAGATCGATACTTGTCCCATGACATTAAGCAGAAAAGAATAATTACAAAGTAATCCATCCATCATACAAGCCCTCGCCACTTCTACCTAAAATGCATTTCATGTACATTTGCATATCTCGCGATGAGATTCTCTCTCATCTCTGCAATCAGGTGGCATTTAAAATAGTGACGTGAGAACATTGCATTTCTGGTGTCCTTTAATAGGAAAGAGGTGTCTAGAGAGATGAAATTCCAGTCCATTTGCAAAATGAAATGAATATGTATGCTTCGTTATATAGAGTGGAAATTGATGAATCGAATACATTTTGTAGAGGAGAGCATTTTAATACTTGTGAAGTCAGTTTATTATCATAAATCACGTTATTCTTTTTTTCTTTTACAAAAAAAAATTACTTTTAAGCATGAAATGTGTTGAAATGCAAAACTACAATTAAATAAAAATAATAAATATTCAAGAATTTATAATGGTAAAGAAAGAGAAAAGGAAAGGAAAAATGCAGATTCGTATAAATCCTTCGAAAAAAAACATAAAAGGAAATGTAAGCATTTTTTTTTGAAAAAATGAGAAATGATGGAAATGTATTATTTCAACTCAAAGTAATAACGATAAATCAATAAAACTGCTAAAGTCGGAAATAATTTTTTTTATAATATAAATTCATATAAACGTTAATGAAAGGTTTACTCATCTTATAATTTTAAAATGTTATAAAAAGAATTTTTTTTATTTATATGTGTGGAAGTGCGCTATTTTATAGAATTAATATACAAATGGGTAACTTTTCCTTGTTGAGACTATAGGACAATGATAATCCTTTAAAATTTCTAACTAAACAAGTCCTATTGTTTCTTGGTATTGGTTTTTTATTTAAAAAAAAAAGAAATAAAATTATCTCAGAAAAATTCTCTGACATCCCATTAAAATGGTAACTTTAAAAAGCACAAAGGGATCGTTCATGATAAGGTTTTTTTCTTTTTTCAGACATGACTGTTTTGGATATTTGAAGCTTTACTTATAAAAGTATTGCAACGTCCCTCAACAAAGTACTTTATAGGTCTAACCTTTACATGTGTAAATTTACTGTCAGGAAATATCAAAACAAATGTTTCATATACGCTTAACTCTTAATAACATTATATATCGCATGGATATGCTTTTGAAGCTTTTCACAAATATATGTGAATTTTTGAATTATATCAAATCAACACTCTTAATATATTTGTATTCATAATAATTATCATCTATTTTATGACATATCTTCTACAAAAAAAAATCATTGTAAAGTCATCAATCATTTACACTACCACTGATTTTCATTTTCGTTCAGGTAGGAACTTTATATCCTCTGAATAAAAGATTTTTGTATACGGATAATAATTTCAAACTTTGTACGATTAATTAATCGTACCTATCTAATTAATTAATCTATCTAATAATTTGACTTATCTTGCTTTTGAATTTAATTTGAGGTACTATTTTTATCGCACCCGATGGGAAGAAAAGTCTTCATATACGACATTTGTGGGGAAAAGGAGTAAAAATTTTTAAAAATTGAAGCAAAAGAGAATTATGCTTTTTATATTTAAAACCTTTTTACCATATTTTGTTTGCCTTAAAAAAATTCATTTTTCACCCACTCTCACGTAATAAAAAGCATTTCTTCTAGCGGATTTCTATATTCGCTGAAATGCAAGTACACTTGATACTTTTATAGTTATATGATCCCTACCAGATTTCTTTAGCAAATAATTTCATGAAAGATTTCTGCTTTGAAAGATTATTTCACATAAAAATCATTCAGATTTGTTGATAACACTTTTGTAATGAGTCATTTATAAGAAATTTCACTCTAATAACTTCCGTTATAAGAATACATTTTTAAGAGAAGAGGAATAATGAAGGAGATTATGAAAGAATTTTTGCTTTTTTCTTCTTTAAATGTAGATTAGCGCGAAAGTCTTTTTCTGTAAAATTGAAACAAGTATTATAGAAATGTTCAGCTTATAAATTAAATATTTTATAATTTAATAAACATTCGTATAAATCCAAATTTCTTTAATGTGCGATTTAAAATAAATGGATTTTTGAATCTAAAAAACAAAATATACTTATCACCACAGGAATAAACAAATAATGTAAAAATAGTTTAACTAAGCATCAAGTGGTTTTTGTCTCGTGGGGGATTATGCAAATATTATCAAATGATAAACAACGACCATTTTAATATTTTAAAGAACTAATAGAATTTTTGTACGTATTTCGGACACGTCACTTCAATTTATATTATCTTTGTTTTATCACTTAATAAATTTTATTTCAATCTCAGTACCTTATTTTTGTTACGATGCAAATTTTTATGGTGATTAGATTTTAGTCTAAATTTGAGATTTAAGTTGCTCAATAATTATTTTCCTTTTTAGCGTTTTTTCACGCAGTGAAACAAAAGCGCTATTAGGACGCAAATTTCGGCTTCGTCTTCGTTCCATATTTTGTCGTACCTTTTTCTCAGCAATAAGCAACCAATTGACCTCGGGTTTTTGGCATTTGGTTGCATTTGTGCCCTAGATGAGCCGAATCATATTTAAATTTTTCCATATTTTCCCCGAATTTTCCTACAAATTTTCCTGAACAGCTCAATAGTAGTACATTTAGAGGAGTGGTACAGTACTACTTTCTGTTAGTAAAAAGTCCATTAGTTGCATTATTGTAAAATACAACATGTGAAAAACGCGCTAAAATTACTTGGATATGCCAATGACTGATATCTTGTTTATTCTTCATTATGCAAACTCAAATTATGATTCAAAATAGAGATCTAAAGCTGTAAATAATGCCGCACTTTTAAATTATAGCATTTACAGAAACGTACAAATTTTACAGTAGGAATAAATTTCACTTTTAATAACAATAAATCATTTATAACTGAAAAACTTTAATTTAAGAAAATTCAAAATGCGAAATATTTTTCAGTGCAAAGCATGAATATAGTTGTTAAAGTAAGTACTTGTTTTATACCTTTTATTTTTGGTTATAATGTTAACTAATACAGTTTTACAACCATCATTTATCTTAATTATACTTCTGATATCTTTAAAAAACTACTCTTTTTGACTAATTTATAATATCTTGTGGTCAGACACTTTAATTTAAAAAAAGCATGATTTATTCAAAATATCAAAATCAACTTTTTCATGCATTTGATCTTTATTTAATAAAACGTTCCGATTTCAATTTTTAATCGATACAATAGTTTTAATAAGGCTAGGAATATTCCTCAGCCAAAAACAATACCACATTTAACATTTTCTCTATATTCATAAAAAAAATTAAAAAAAATTTAAATACATTGTAAACATTTGAGTTAGAGAAATTAGACCTCCACATGGACAAAAAATTACTTTTGAATCCATTGTAGCTAGCTTTCTTTATTACAGTACTTCTCTAACTCACCAAGGGATCCAAAAAGGAAGCTACTTTAGTGGTTTTTTGATAATATCAGTTCTTTTTTTAGTGGTAAAGTGAAATATTGCTTCAGGAAATGGGCCCACCACTTCACCTGAGACACTCCTAAGTCAATGACCATAGGGTTTCCTCAGGAAATCCCGCAGAAACAATCATCAACCAATTAAAAGGAGTGAGCCCACTTCTATCTCCCATTCATACAGAAGTACGGATACAACAAGTGTATCAAGATATATCCTCTAAGCCTCAACCTTTTTTCCCGCCGGGGAGCATACATATGGCAGATATTTCATGAGAGCCGCAACATGAAGATTAATGGGAAATAACATCATAAGACCTAAGCAAAATTGGACACTTAAAATGTGGAAAATTGATCAAAGTATTAAATTTGATTTTTGACTTTTAATATTATAGTAATCTCTATCAAACACACATAAAAAAATTTCTTCGCTTTTATGCGTTTTTTACTGAGTTATGGGGTAGGTTTGGTTCCCTTTCATTCATGACCATGCAAACAAAACTTTCAAGCAGTTTGATATTTTTCTTTTGACTGAGTGAGTGAGAGAATATTAACGCCGCACTGATCAGCAACACGAGGGCTTTTTGGCGACGGTCCGCGTAATTTTGAACCATGGTCAAGTGACGCGGACTGACACCTGAGCTGGCACCCCTCTCCTAACTACCACACCACACCAACGGGAGGACGTTTGAGCTCTCGACAGATTTAACGTGCATCATTCCCATACACGGCGGGTCTTTAGTGGTACTGGGATAGAACTCATGACACACTAGCCATGATCGATCCTAGACCACTTGGCTACCGCGGCCACTTTTTCTTTTGACAAATCCACTCTTATTTTATTTCAAACATTAATTTATCAAATGCAGAATGGCAGTAAAAAGGAGTTTTGACTGAATTCCAGACTGAAATGAGTATTATTTGTTTATAATTAGAAATCAGTTTCACCCATGAAATGGTCATTACTCCAGTTCATTCCTCTTTTCACTGTTATTTGTTATTACTAACTCTTATAGTTCAAAATATAGAAAAAAAAATCTTGCAATTCACACCCATACGACATCGACAGCAAAATTGGTCGATTTAGTTGCTTGATTGCGAGGATATCCCGCTACATTTTTAATACGTTGTTCTTAAACAATTAAATTTCTTAGGGCAATGTGTTATCAGCGGGACCCTCAGAAAGGTCCGATGGGTCACATGTGGCCCGCGGGTCGCAGGTTGAGTATCGCTGTCCTAAGCCCTTTAAGCTTGCAAAATATCCAGATATTAATTCTCCATGGTGCGGTCACCTCACCCGCACATGAGAGCAGAGCGAAACCAGTTTCTGATTTTAGCAACGAAATAAAAATTTGAAATTCCCAACCTAAGAAAATGTAAAGATAATCCAATAAAAGAAAAGTATTGAGGTATATCAACACAATGAAACTCAAAACATTGCTTACTAAATGGAAAAAATTAAAAATTAAACCTTTTTTTCTATCTTTCCTTCTATGATATTTTTATTTGCTTCAATAGAGAACCTTGGGGATATATATCTCCATGTTCACTCGAAGAGGAAAAAGGAAAAATTAAATTACTGGAAGGAGTGTTAAAAAATGGAAAGTAAACGCTAGTACATCCCAAGGGTGTGTCATTTGTTTTTATAAAAGAAATTGAGTTCTTAGATGAAAGAATAGATCGTCTCTCTAACATGTACTTAAAAAAACTAAACCCTAGAGGGTCTACGTAAAATGAACACTTTTAGATCCTATGAATTTTCAAGTGCTTCAGCTCGTGTTATTTCGCAAAATGATTTTCTGCAATCAGGATTCAGTTCCTGACTATTTTATATCATAAGCTTTATTTTCTCTTGATTTTTAGGCTAACGACCTAAATGATAACGCGAGAGTGGAAAGCATATTCATACATCTCAAATGTAGATAACAATAAAAAAAATGCATGTATTCAGGTGTTAATAAAATAAATTATAATCGGGTTGAATTTTTTTGGGGGGAAAGTGAACTTTCTGAAGAAAATATCAAGATTTCTTCCTAAAAATTTCAAACAATACAAAAAAAATGGCCTTTATATAACCCTTTCGTGAGCCATTTTTTTCTTTTTTGAATTTCTCGCAGTTTTTCATGTTTTATTAACAATTAAACAATAGCATTTAAGGAAATTCATTTTATTTTGCCGAATTTTATTTTATATTAAAATTTTTTGGATGGAAAGAGAGAATACTTCCGAAGAAACCATTCACCGTCATAAAGAAAATTAAATTTAATAATGATTATTTGCCGTGAACAGGTGAGAAGCATGTTGTAATGCACAAGAGGACATCACATTCTGCACACTTGTAGCAGGTCCTCTTTCCTCGTACCTTTATGCTACATTTCCTACATCGTCTATTATTGGAAACCATCTTTGGCACATGATTTCCCACACTGGCTAAGCGCACATCGTCCGGAATTACACACTTATTTGCTTGGAAGCTAGCAGGACGTCCTTTCCTTTTTCTTGAGGAATATCCGTCTATTAGCTGACGAGCTAATGCTATGTGGAATGTTAGCTGGTCTAAACTTGTTTCTTTTGTTCACTTGCCACAGTATGAAACTATTTCTGATGGCAAGGTCAATAAGAAAGTAAAAGATTAGTATGGGAATACTAGTCTTCCCATCGTTGTAATAGCAAGGCCAATATATTACATAAGGTTCTGCGCATCCCACGGGTGTACTTTGTAAAATCATGTAGATGGGAAGTAATCTTCCCAAGGCCCACGAAAGGGTTGATGACTAAAAGTCAGCAGATTTGTAATCTACAAATAGTTCATGAAATTTTTTTTAAAAAAAAACATACTCTCCGTAATAACACAAAAATGTGTATCATAAATAGTTGTTTCTCGAGAATCTTGTAATCGGACATTAAAAACATTCCCTAGAAAAATATTTATTTCGTTAAATTTGAATAGTTAGCTTTTCGTAAGGTCTTGAATAAGTTGCTCAAATCATGTTCTGATCTTCCTTACAACAAAAGAATATTTAAAGAATCCATGGGAGAAAAATGGAAGCTTTTTGCTACTTTTCTATAAACCTCTATACAGTCCACAAAAAAATATTCTTTCTTTTTATCTTAAATTGTACAGAAAAATAAAAAAAAAACCTTAAAACACCAGCTGTGAAGTATTGATCTGACCCGTATAAAAATAAAGTGGCTGAGTGGTTTTGTTCAAAGGCTTACAACTTTGAACGTTTGCTGAATGATCTTTCAACTAGAAAAGATCTTTTCAAACATTTTTTTTTATATATACAAATAATAAAACTGAAATTTTCTATTAAAATTCTTTTGTCGTGAGTTATATCTCAACAAAACAGGAATCTTAGGGAAAAAAGTGCCACGTCAAAACAATATTATTTTTTCATTTTGCAAACACTTCCTATGTAATTCAAGCTTTCCTTCTCTTAGACATTTAAATATATATATTATGATAAATGATATAGATGTACGCTTTGAAGATATATGTACTTTTTATAATATATTTTATGGAATTTACCAACCAGAGTAAGGTATCTGTGTATTAAAAATGAAATTTTGACATCAGATAAATTACATTTAAATTTTTATACCTACATTTAATTTAAATAATTGTATTTGTGATATATTCATAATTATTAATATAATATTATTAACTTATAACTCCAAAATATCTTTCTCATTAACTTACAATTGCATTTTGAGGTAAGACAATGTGTATGATTTGTGATATATAATTGATTTGTGACAATGTATATGATTTATAATACATTTGTAATGTATAAAAATATGTGATTTTTATCAAACATTTTGCGGAAAAAAAACCATAATTCTTCATTTTTAAGAAAATCTAGAGTAAAAAAAATGGCAAAATAGAATAAATTGAAATAAAACACGACACACATTGTTCTATTAATGACGTTGCCTTATGAAGGAAAATTATAGGTTTGTGCATAACTTTCGTAGAAAAACAAGAACATTTCCCTGCTAAAAGTGAAACTATAGATATTTATTTTTGATCTCCAAGTGACAAAACAGATTTTCTTATAGCTGTTTTATATTAAAAATTATTAATTATGTTTGTAAGAAAATATTCACGAATAATGCAATGATATTTTGTAATTACTTAACTTATATAATTATTAAAATATTGAAGAAATGTCTCATTGATGGTCAAGTGTTTGATCAAAAGATGTTCATGCTATGATTATGTTTTAAGGTTGAAAAATTTATGCAAACGATATTCTCCACAACCAATGTTTCCTTTGAGTCTCCTCTGTGGAGCAAAATTAGAAAATGGATTTCAAAAGAATCAACTACATGTATCTTCGTTGAGAAAAAAAATTTCAATTTCTATTATTATAGTTTCCTAGCGTTTTTATAATTTTCTTTGAATAGTAATTTGTTATCAGCAAGAATAAATATTCCTTCAATAAACAAAATGATGCTCATTTTATGGCAAAAAATGAATCTTACCTTACTTTACTGAACATACAATAAATTGTTTTGTTTATTTAAACAAACATAAAAAATTTACGAGCATTGATTTATTTCGAAGAAAGTCAATGATTAAAAAGATTTATACTGACTGTCCTTTTAATTAATGGTGCAAAGATTTACACATTTCTTTCAGATATCCGGGCAAAAAAGCTCTAACGAAAAGCAATTCTGCTTTTAAAAAAAAAGGTAAAATGCTGCTTATATTACTGCTTTTACAGAATTACACAGCGCCAAAGAACCGTTTAGCCGCACTCCTCATTTATCACTTTTTCTTTTCTTCCACTTTTTTCGCAGTAATTCTAAAAGAACATTTTTAACACCTCGTTAAATACAATTGGCTTTGTTCTTCCTTCTTTTACTGTTGATAAAACATGTCGATAAGAACGTGACTAGCTGTGGATTTGCTGTGAAGCAATTATAAACTTATCTTCTATGTTCTTTTGTTAAACTGAAATATAAAGCTGTGAATGTTTGGAAAATCAATTTTTTCATCATAAAGTTTGTTAAAAACTTTTTAATGTACCGATTAATTTTTTTTTTACATTAACTTCTTTTGTAATAATCTCTTCTTAATTTATACGTGAAATTTATTACAAATATCATTCAGTATTGAGCCTTAATGGAAATTAAAAAGCAACTACAATAGCTTTAACAATGCAGAAATTTATTTCGGACAATGTTTTTGACACCTAAAATATATAAATTTTTTTTAATTGTTGTCCACATTTTTCAAATATCTTACAGTAAAAAGGCATAACTCTAAATTTAAAGCTCATAATCGATCAGATTTTCTTTCAAACAATACGAGTCATGGTAGTTTCAGAATAAGTTTTTTGTTCCAACATTTTATTGAAACTATGAAGCATATCCAGGACTTAAGTACTATTTCGCGCAGAGGTAGTTTTGGAGTTAAACTCTTGCACACACTCTGGATGATTGTCAGTACAGTGACATCATATTGCAGGCAGATTGTGTTGCTTTTACACTGTTAGTGAGCATGCAAAATGTTTAAGACGATTGAAAATCCTGCCGATAATGAAGTGCGTTCTGTAATTCATTTTTTGATCGCAAGGAGTGTTAATCCAGTTGAAGTTCATTGGCGACTTGTAGAAATTTATGGCGAAAATGTAATGGAATGGTGAGAAACCGGGTTCAACAAATCAATGATAGACTCGCCAATGTTCATGACGATGCAAGTAGTGGGCAATCTTTTGTTGTTAATGGTGGCTTGGTTGAAAAAGCCATCGAGAGAATTCGTGAAAATAGACGGTTCACAATGTTGTTGTTGTCGTGTCCTTCCCGCAGGGAAGGAATGAAAGTAGCCATTTCCTGTGAGACAGGCTGGACTTCTTAACGATAGATGGCGACACCACCTATCTCCACCTCCACAATTTCAGCATGGAGCTGAAGGGGAGGGAAATATTCTCCAGCCCCCTGCACTCGTGGTTTCATGACGGTTCACAGTAAAATTGCTTTATGCTGAGTTTTCACAAAGAGTTGTTCAACAATGGATCCAGTGGCGTAACGTGCACCCCGCACTGCGGGGGGGGGCAAGGCTTCTAGGGGGCCCAAAGCCTGACTGACTGATCAGGAACGCTGATTTTCTAAAAATTCGCTTCACATTTTTTAAAATCGAATTTTTAAGCGATTTTCCAATCAGCGATCAAACGTCATTCATAATCAAAACTTTCATACGCTCATTGGATATCTGTAATCCTATTGCCCAATCAAAAAACTTTTTTCTTTCATTTGCTGTAATCCAGGCTACAAGAGATACTTTTCTTTTGTGGGTTTTCTTTTTAAACCTAAATTACTAACAAATAAAACAAAAGTCAGACGGAGAATCGGATAAAATGCTAGGAAGATACAAAAATTCAACACTGTTACATTAGCAGTAGGAAGGTAGGAAAAGACATAATTTACTTTTTAAGAAGCAGCAGAGAAAATTACTGGCGTCTTTAGTCCCCCCCCCCACCCTATGTATTTCATTTTCATTTAGCAAATTCGTAAATAATGTACATCTGTTATGCTTTTTTCAAGTAAAATAGTATTACGATACTTGGAAAAGGATAGAAAGCATTTTAAATGAGAGCATTTGATGACAGATTTATGAGCATTCAATCAAATGAAGCATAACGAGAAGAAAGCATAATGGAATGTACCAGTTTTTTATTTCTTTTTTCATGAAATCCTTTTTGCTTCATGCAAAGAACTCTCCTTATTAAAAGTAGCAGTATTTACGCTAGAATGTAATCGAACTTTAGGTCAAGTTCATCCCGGGATTCAGAAATGAAGAATCAGGTAAGTGATACCTTTTTTCTTTCGTAAGAATTTTAAATCTAAAATTATTTTGAAGTGTTCGTGTCTTTCTTAGTGTTCATTTTTTGAAGTGAAAACTTCTTTCGCGGCGTTGGGCACTTTTTGGTAGGGGAAAATCTTATGGGTTCGCGTCACCGACATGCTCTGACTGGCGCATGCGCAGTGTGCTGTTCGCTTTAGACACTTTTTGGATGGGTGAAATCTCCTGTGTTCGCGTCACCGACATTCTTATAGCAATTTTTCTGTAGCTATACAGCTGACGTATAGTGCTGTGTATATCTTATAAGTGAAATTGAATGGATTTAGCGAAAAGTTCAATGTGTATATACTGTGCATTTTTAAAATAGTGTTTTTGTTTGATTATAATTTGAATCGTTTAATTGAAGAATCATTGTGCAGTACAATATTAAGTACTAAATAAATAAACTAATATTTTTAAGATAAAAAATAAGTAACAGAAAATTATTTTAAGTACTCGCATTTATTTTAGCGTTTGAAAATTTTATATTATTTAAAATTATTTTAAATCTTCGTATTTATTCTGGCGTTTGAAAATTTTGTATTATTTATTCTCTAATATTTAACCTCTGCAATGCGGATTAGTATTTCACAGTGGCTTGGACGTTTTCTTACTACCGTGGTAAAACAGACATCTAGTTGCTCAATCATAATTTTATCGTGGATTTTGAAATTAAAAAAATTATAAAATTTAATAATAATTCAAAATTAATGTGTTGAAGTTTAAAATATGGTTACAAATGCAAAATTCTTGTTTATCACCTTATATCATAAAAATCTTTAGTTTGAAATAATGAAACCGGCTCCGACTTTATTTCCATTAAATATTTGATGCCATTAAACTTATGATGATATTGTCTACGAATACGATCACAAACATCTTAGAAAATGAGTTTACGTAGTTTTAACAAGAGTTACGAGGATTCAAGGTTTATGTTTGGTTACTCAAGAAATATTAGCAGCAGCTGGAAATTTTGGATTGGTAGAGCAGGGACACCTCTAAATGCTTCAGAAACAGATAAACATCATAAAAGATCAACAAGTCATCGAGAGGATCTAACGTTAGAATTGAAAAGGTTACAAAACAATACACTACAAACGGTCACCAAAACTTTTCTAGAATTCATCTCCAACAAGAAAAAATTATCGATATTTTCATTCAATTGTCAAAGTTTGCATGCGCATGCAGCTGACCTAAAAATCTGCTTTTGTCAGAAATTCGTATGAAAAACGAAGAACCACTTGATATTCCGAATTTCAACTTTGTTGTAAGTTATGAAAGACCCGAAGTTCCAGCACAGGCATAGCCATTTAATTTTTTAAGGAAAAAACTTAAAATTTGTTAAGTGATTTTAAACACTACTCCTCCCCTACAAAAGTTTACGTGCACGCCTGAAATTTGATTTACAAGTACGTCAAACTATTCATAACAAAAGTTAGTACGGGTTTTGCGATAACATGATTGGTATTCATACAATACTTCTTTTTATGAATGCTTATTGAAAATTCCTTAAGAAATGTACAAATTCTGAGTTCAATTCCTTTTTAAAAAATAAGTATTGCTTTGATTGGAAAATGCATACCAACTTTTATCCATGTACTATTAGCAACAAATGAAAAAAAATTTCAAGTATTAGGCACAATGGAACAAAAGCCTTAGCATTTTAAATGAAGACAAACTAGTTATTTTATCTTTCCGAGATAGTAAGTTTAAAGTTTTGATTTGCTATAGGAATGTAAATAAAAATGAATATAAAAGCTATCATAATTCTGTGTTTTTTAAGTTTAGAGCCTTAAAATTTTGTCAGGTTATAAGAAAAGTATATAAGAAATAATTTAAGCTAAAAAAATTAAGTTTGATTTTTTGACCGATTTTTGTCAATTGAATCGTACTGTGTCGCCTTAAACCCCACAATTGGCTAAGTTCCCATACCAGTGAGAAAAATCATATTCAAAATCAAGGGCTCTCTAATGGGTATCTGAAGGTATTCGACTTGTTCAGGACATGCAGACATATGAACTGATTTATGAAAGCAAATGTTCTTAACTTTTTTAAACAGAAAATTTTGGGTTTACTGCTTTACTTGTCGAAATTTAATGGAATTTTTTAATGGAAGGTTTTAAATGATTTCTCCCAGTTCCAAACTCGTGAGCTTTATGTTTAGTCCATCGACCTATTTTTTCGATACCTTTTTTCCAATGGATTTACTGAAAGAGAGTTCGAACAGTCTTATTTTTATCCTTTCTTTTGAACCAGTTGATTTATGGAATATCTCAAGACTGCAAAAGGAGGAATTTCTTTCGGATTTTAGCCGTAAAAGAGATCTGGTAAAATATTAATAATACAGAATACTTCTATTCATCTTAGCCTATTTTGTCGTTAGAACATATCTGAGATTGAAATCCTTTTCAGAAGGTTTGATTCCCCCGAATAGTTAGAGGTTTACCACAGAATTAAAGTTTGATTTTGATTAAGGACCAGAAACATTCGGTAAAAAAGAACTCACCCTTTTCAGAAAATCATGAACGCATTGCGAAATCTGGGTTACGTATTTGAATAAGTAAAGAAACACAGAAATATATACATACAGTGAAATACACTTAACACGAAAATGCTTAAGACAAAAATATCGGTTAACATGAAATAATACAACGGTCCCGACAAACTATATGTCTGCAAACTATTTTCATGCTTTTTTTCTCTTAACACGAAAAAGTTTTCTTTATGGGAATGAACAATATAAGGAAAACACCAGCCGCGCGTAAAAGAGATTTAAGAGGGGTATAAAATGAGAGGGGTACTTCCCCGTTCGTTAGAAAAAAGGCTAATTTAACTTTGAAATGCCCTCGGAATAGCCTGTGACAGGCCAATTTTGTTTATCTAAGCTACTTTCATGCTTCACCCCAGCAAACATCACTCAAAAACATCTAATCTCTCGTCAGTTGGCTTTGAAATTCAGGGGCGAGTACAGTGCAGAGTGAATAAAAATTGGTGAGTTAGCGTTGTTTTTTCCCCCTTCCTATTTTAGAACTTTTTTACGAGCGCAATGGCAAGACTTCAAGAGGAAAGCAAACTGCTATTTCGCTTAAAATGAAGATGAAGCTTCTTAAGGCTAATGATCAAAAACAGAAGACGATTTTGTATTAAATTTCATGAAGTTCTTGTGAATGTTTTTGATTAATTGATTTATTTTCTTTTAATACATGCATATATATATGTGTCTATGGAAATAAAATGTACTCTAATAAACTTAATTTTGTTGTATATATGCTTTTTTCTGCAATATCATTTAACATGGAATTCCTGTAACAAGAAAAAAGATTTTAGTCCCCTCAGTTTATTGTTAAACGATTTCCACCGTACATATTTAATTATTTACTTAAAAAGTTCTATATAACACTCAATTTAAAATATTTATTTCCTTTCATTTGGAAATAAAATTTAAAAGAATTTTCCCCCTCAAAAGAGTTATTTCTTCTGGTATACATAATATTTGTTTCTATGTTATCAGTAGTAAGAAAAATGTGTAATAAATAATTTTCGGCTCCATCTGCAATTTCAAAAGTATATTTCATTTTATTTAAATAATATATATTCCATCTATTTAATAGAATTTCGCTCTATAAGCTAAATATATATTTAAGTACTTTAAGAAGTTAAAACTCAAAATATTCCTAAGCATGCTTGTTGTGGAAAGAAATATTACTGTAAAGTTTGATTTTGACGGGAACACATGAAAAATGCGAGATATAACTCTTCGTATTAGAATAATTTTATTTGGCATTTTACATTTATTCATATAACATTTTATGACCTTCATTTCTTCAGATTTTAAAAGCATTTTACTGATATAAATGGATAAATTTAGTTAACAAAGTAGTTTCAATAAAAAAATGTTATGAAAATTAAAAATGAGCATGCATTTTTTTCCCGCTAAATTTTTGTTTCCGGTTGTAAATGCATCACATCAAATTTAATTTTAAAAAAATACTAATATTAAATTTATATTCTTGACATTTCCTTTTTTCAGCAAAATAAGTGCTTAATTTCAATAATTAACTAAGCATTTTTTAACATTTTTTTCAGCGGATACTCATACGTAACAAAAAATACATGTAGATGTTTTTATTTCAAACTAACGTAAAAGAATGGCGAATAAAATGATGGAAATTTTCAATCACAGAATATAAAATAAAGTATTTCACAAATATAGGCAAGCTGAAAGTAAACAGTATTGAGACTTTAAATTGTAACATTGGTACTAGTTGAAATAGTTCATGATTGAAAAACAATAAATATGATAATCATCTTCACAAGTTGAAAATTTCATATATTAAAAGTTATGTTATTAACTCAATAATATGGAAGTTATGCCCGAAAACTTTAGGTTGTGGTAGAAAGATTGTCGATATTTCAACAAATGAGGCAATTGTCATTTTCAATGATGGCAATCAAGGCAGATTAAAAATTATGCAATCTCTTGGTCTGACTGTTGGCGATTTTGCACAGAAATTTGTTACACTTGTGGATAAAAAAAGATTCAAACTGCAGAGCGACATTTTAATCTCCACACAAAGGAAGTGCGACAGGCTAAGAGAATGCAATTTAAAGCTACCTGTAAAAAATTAACTGAAAAAGAGGGAACATCATATGCATGTGGTGAATTTTAACATTTTAGAATCATGGTAATACACTGCATTCTACCATAAATAATTTAATATTTATAAAAAGTAGTTATTAATTAAGATATTGGTTGTTTTTTAAGTAATATTTATAAAAATTTTTATTTTATTTTGAAGAAATGAATCACTTTGTTGTATTTTGATTATTTCGTGGCTTTTGATATCATTTTGATGTTTGTACTGCATTGGTAAAGTATATTTTTTAGTTACAATAATTTTAATAAATGGATGTTTATTGACTAAATAAACTTCACGTTAGTTTTAATTTAAATTTATTTATTATTTGAATCACCAAAATAATATATATATAAAGCTGTGATGAATTTTATGTTTGATGTTTATTTTCTCGTAACGTAATTTTTTCACATTACGTGCAAAATATGTTTTTAATTATAATAATTTTAATAAATGGATGTTTATTGACTAAATAAACTTCACGTTAGTTTTAATTTAAATTTATTTATCATTTTAATCACCAAAATAATATATATATAAAGCTGTGGTGAAATTTATGTTTGATGTCTATTTTTCTCAGAACGTCATTTTTTCTTATTACGCGCAAGATATTTTAAAAACCATTTCTTGAAGTTGATAAAATTTTTACTGGAGATTCTGACCATATTTGTACTCAAAATGATGAACCAGTTTGAATTTTTAATGAAAAAATTTTAAATTATTAATAAAAAATAGCAAATGTTTTTTTAAAATTTAAAGGTTAAATTTAAACTTTTTAGTTTACTAAAAAATTTTAACAGTGTTTCATGCTTCGTCATTTTAAAGATAAAACAATTACCAACACTGAGCAAAATATCATCAAAAAATATTGGAAACTTTTTTTATAAAGCTGCGCGCAATGCATATCACTTGCGAACAGAAAACCAAAAGTTATTTTTGTAAATAGCCAATTCAAAATTTATCTTAATTAAAAATGTGTTCATTGGATATGTTTTAAGTAAAGTAATATCTATTTGTTTATTCCTCCAAAACTTACATTCCTGGAAACAGTAATAAAAATTTATAGAGCTTTAAATTTGTATTACATTTTTAACCATTTTGACTTTTTAAAAGGTATGTGACCCCTTAATACTTCTTAAAGATCTTTTCCAAAAATATTTTTTATATATACAAAGCAAATTGTAGATTTTTCAGGAGCTTTAATAATTGAAAAGGCAATAAAAAAAAACAAATGTGAAGAAAAATTACTAGCTCTTATTAAACTTGCTAACTAAAATCAGTGGGACGAAAATATATTACAAACAGTGTAAGTCTGATATTTTTTTGATCAATAATCTAAAAAAAATAATTAATTATTTAAGCTAAGCTGAACTTTAAATATTATTTCTATACCACTTTTTTCTTCCCAAAAGCCTTGAACTTTTGGAAGTGAAAATATTATTTAATTTTCAATTTGTGGGGGGTTCCAAATGATTATTAACTTATTATACTAACTATGAATAATTTAACTTCCCATATTTATTTGATTTCAATTACTACCTATACCACAAATTTTAATTGTTTTGTATTTTTATAATTTAGAGAAATTGCAAAACTGAGTAAAAAGAGAGGAAGAAATAGTTCTTAGATAAGGCTTTCTTGAATTCCCTAGAGTTCAAAAAGGAAAAGAAACCTTCTTTAAGGCTACAAAAATTTAATTTCAATCATGAAGATTCCTGGCTTCGGAAGCTCTTAAGAAAAGGCTCAACTTGAATTCACTTCAACTGTTTCTAGGTACAACTTGACGTCAGAGTCACTTAAAGAATTTGTCGAAACGTCTTTTCTTTTTTTACTCGTTGTGTTTTATTTTGTAAACACTTGTACTCTTCTTTTTTAGAAAAGAACACTAGGGATTTTAATTTTTATGAAGGACCTTTTGTAAAATATGCGAACTTTACAAAATACATATTTTATAAAAAAAAATCTTTTGGCACAAGTTTATTTGATTCAAATAGAAATATTATTTACTTTCCTCATTTGTAAATAAATAAGGATTATAATTTAAGGTTTATCGCCGGAAAAATACAATAATAAATCAGATTAAATCATGATACAAAATGAGCATTTTAATTTTTTCAACCTTTCTGATACTTTTACATTTATTCTTAAGATTTTTACGTTTCTCAAGGAACTAATTATTTTTAAAGTTTTTAGAGCTTTCATACCTTTTATAAGCCGTAAATTGTTAAAGAATTGGATTGTTCAGAAAGTAATTTTGTATTTTTGGAGAAAATGATAGACGATTTTTTATATCATGCATTTTACTGAATTATGCATTCTCCATTTTGGTCTAAGACCTTTTATCATCTTTCTGACAGTAGCTTGATTCCACGCTTTTGAAACTACTGTTATTTTCCGGGAACAATCGAAGCAAAGGTTTTCCATCTAAAATATTTTGTATCGACCGTAACGTTAGGAATAATGGTAGCCCTTCGCCATACTGAATGATACCACTGATCTGTATTTTTCTCAATGAATTTTGAATATTTCAGCGTTAAGTTTTTAGTTATTTACTCTTTTACATAGCTACCAACTTATTTTACCAAACTCGTAAATTCGATTTCATTTTGATGTTTCCTTCCTTTTGTATATATAAAGAGAGAGAAGCGTATAGGATACGCTTACACTGAACTGCAAAAAGAAATGTGTTTTTCCATTTTAAATTTGTCAAAACTACTGAACTTCAAATGCTCAATTGCCTAAGGAAACAAGTTAGGTCTGTCAAACGATATCTTTCGATATCTAAATTGGACGGCTATAACCCTTCCACAGCAGAAAGTCGAACGACCAATCTAAATACGGAAAGAAATGTTGCATCAACTGCACTCATACCTTACGGGCATCGATAAAGTGGACTCGCGAGTTCTAAAGATCGCCATAAACTATCAGAAACGACGCTACTTTTTCGAAAAAAGGAAAAAGTGTATTTTTATTTCAAGTATACAGGTGGTGTATAACAGTTCCATAATGATTTCACTTTTCTTAAATAAAGAATGTATTTTGACTGTAAATTGCTCAGTAGTAGATGGTCAAGTATATTTCTAATACAAAGTACTTAAGCATATTTTTACACATTGTCTCTAAGTGTCATTAACTTATTACCACCCTCTATCTGATAACTTTTCTATTTTAAGGCATTTTTGGCTTTCTCGGCTACTTTGATGACCTATATTCCACAGTGGTGATTCAATAATTTTATATATGGCCCATCAGTACTTAAATTTTTATGTGAACTCTAACAAAGATATTTTCTACTTACCACATACATATTATATAACTATACCAATAAATAAAAATCTGACTTATTTTTCATTTAATGTGAAGCTAATATTGTAATCGAATAAAATTTTGCGTACATTAAAGCGAAAATCAAAATATTTAGTTAGTTTCTGCCTGTTAAATGTAGGAAAAAATTTTCAGTTATTACAATATCAGTTTAGGAGATAGTACAGTAAAATATTACGTTAATATACGTTAAATTTTAGCACATTTTACAAGGTAGAACTAAATAAAATGCTCTTTAGCATTTTATAGGGTCAATTTTTTAGCAATGTCATGTTGAAATATTTCGGGGATTGTGATTAATTTATAAAAAAAGAACCCATTTTACTTATTGATTAAAAACTTGATTTTTCAGACCATTCTTTTTTGGTGGGAAGTTCCACCACCCACTAGGAACTATTCAATGGTTGGACACCTTAAGTTTTGCGATTTTTTTTTTTTTTTTTACACCTCATTACATTAAAATATTTTATCTGCAAATACTAAAATTTACAAAAGAAATTATAAATTAGATATATTTTGTATTCAAAAATTTATGAATTAATACACTTTGCTTTCCAAAAATTTTAGAAAATGGGGATTAACACATAGTAAGGAATTGCAAGCTATACAAACGCATCTTGTTCTCATGTGCTTTAATAACACACATAGCAACGCCTATATGCTTTTTGTAAAGCTGGCATACAGTCACCAACTTTGTCAATATAAATCATCTACAACAATTTTATTTCTGGTCAGAAAACTTAGAGGTCGTCCGTTGCGTTTACGACTTGAAAATCAAGAAATCAATCGTCGTGGTAGCCGAAGTAATAGCAGCACAAATCATAGGTACGAAAATAACTTCCCACCCACATCTAAAATTAATGAAATTGATTCAGTGAGCTTCCAGTCGGCGAGATAGTGTCGTCGACCCAAGTTTTGCTAGCTATAACGTGACAAAATGTGTGCTGCCATGGAGAATCCCGCAAAATGTGAGCTGTGAGTGTAATAAGATTTCTTTAAAAACTGTCAGCAGCGATATCCATCGTAAATTGTGTGCCGTATACAGGCAAATATTAGAGGGAAGGTGTATTGCGTCAATGGATACGCGTTTTTAAGGACGGAAGAAAAAACATCCATGAGGAATCACGGAGTGGAAGGCCGTCTGTAGTGAGTGCTGATCTCATCAAAGAAATCAATGAAAAAATTCGTTTGCTCCGTAATTTCACAATCTTCCAATTTCCAGAAGATTTTCCAAACATTTCTCGGACAGTTTTGTATGAGACAGTCAAGGGAACATTAGCTGCCGCAAGTTCTGTGCTCGATAGGTACCGAAAATGCTCAAGAGATCTACAAAACCAGTCGAATGGGAGCTGCCTTAGAATTTCTTTCCTTATATACTTTAGATGGGGAAGAATATTTGAACAGAATAGTGATTGGTTACGAAACTTGGGCAGCGCATGTCATTGCGGAGACAAAACAACAGTCTATGGCACGAGGTCATACTGGTTCCCCAACC
>BMAO01035801.1:0-16719 GCA_019973975.1 Trichonephila clavata | reverse complement strand
GTAGCGGAAATAAGTCGATTTCTGCTTATTTAAAATTCAGGTGAAATATTTAAGTATAACAAGCAAGATATATTTTATATTTTATAATTTGTATTAACTTACATAAGTACATTTTTATACCACAACTTTAGTGTTCCCCAGCTCTAGATTAAAACGTCTTTAAAATATAACATGCATCAGGCAACATCTTCAACTTGATGAGATTGTGTCACATTTGATTAGATTGTTATAAATATTTTTTGTAATTAAAGCTGAATTCATTTTTTCTAACAATTACTATTATTTTGATAAATTATCTGATATGAATGGCATAAATTCTGTCGAGTAATTTTTGCTTATTTAAAATATGAACAAAATTGTGTTTGTTATATTTAAATATAATATTAAAGCTAATCAGTAGCATTATATACCCACATAAATCCATTTTCGACATTTTTTTTAAAGTTGAGAAGTGATATTCTTGTTTCATACAAAGTAGAGTTAATCAGAGTTTATAGATTCATTCCACATTTATTTTTATTCATACTTTATTTAAAGATCAATTACTTTTTAATTTTCGATAGGAAAATATATTATTTAAAAGTGTCCATTGGTATAATTTAGCATCTTACCTTTTTAATTAATTTAAATAAAGCAAGTATAACTTTTGAATTATATTATTTCAAGAAAGTATTTTACTGAATAAAGTTTCAATATTCAGCTTTAGTCCATCGTGGCCTCCATTGCTGTTCATTAAAGTTAAATATAAAATTAAAAAAAGGAATGCATTATGTCAAAATATTCGAAGTATTTTTATATGAAAGTAGTGAATATTAATATCCTCTAATCATTATGGTGAATTTTACATTATTTGAGACTTTTATATTTAATTAACAAATCTATTAGATTGTGAACTGCTGGAATGAATTTCCCTTTGTGAATTATGCTGAAGCATTTGTAGGAAATTTTTCCACATTTAAATCCATTATGATTCAATTTCCCCAAATTAACGTACTTGGGTGCAAAACTTTCTTGTCTTATACAGTACATAATTTTATCAATGAGATTCCCTCGAATCTAACTATTCTAGTTTACTCATTATGTTTCATTAACATTGAAATCATACGTAAACATTTTACGAGAACCACATCTTTCAACGGACAGATTTTTAAAACTAATTCAAATTATGCCTCGAAATACAGAATACTTTTATAATATAGCAGAACTAGATGTATAGGTTTCTGCATTATGTCATTCTGTTCTGCCAAAACAAAATAATAAACGCAGCCACTGGAATGAAGGAATACCCGTAAAATTATCATGCATTACTGGCAGTGAAACCTAAGCAACTGCACTAATTAACACAAAATTCTCTCTAGGTGTCTCTAACATGATACATTAAATTTCGAAAGACTCTGGAAATTTCGGAAGGATATTAACTTAGTCTACGCTTCATGAGGCTGCTGTGCGGATAAGGAGCTAATTTGGTTAGAAGAGAATAGTTTGAGCTGCCGTTATGAATGAAATACTCACAATCCTTGAAGCCTACGACCAGAAGGTATTTTGTGTGGATCTAAGCTATGCTTTAGTTCTTTAATAGGATCCTTATCAGGGGTAATAAACATCCAGGTGTCGAACGCTTAATAGAATTAATTATTCAGCAGGATTTAAATATTCTATTTGCCAAAATTTTTGATTGTAAATAATTCAGATAGTTTGAATGAGAACAAATCTAACTAAATGCTTTTTATTCGATTGTTAAAGGTATTTTTACAATGAACACAATAGTTTATTACTTGTCAATTTTTTAAACAAAAAATAACCGTTAAAATGTGACGGAAAACATATTGATAGAAATATTTTAATTCATTTAAATTAACGTCTGGTTTGTATTCTTTGGCGGTTATCAAATCACAAGTATTTCATTTTTATCGCACATATATTTTTTAGGCATTTTATCAGTACTACTTTGTTTTACTACTGTGTGTAAATACTGCTATCTTTTACTGTGTTGTTCCACACTGTTGCACATTTTAGTAATGAATAAGCACAGCGTGATATATCTTAAAGCATTTGATACTTATTATTAGGAAAGCTATGCCCCTTTGCTACTTATATAATGGTGTTTTCCTTTATTTGCACTTTTGAAATATTGCATTTCAAATCAATATTGTTTACTTTTGAATAATGTTTGCCCAAAATAAACACTGCTATCTTGAAATCAATAAAAATATTTAAAGCTTCTAAACTTTCTGAGAATTTTGTGCTTATATATTTTAAGTAGATAGAGAAAATATTTACATTCTTCTTAAAAATATATAAGAATAATCTAAAATGTAAAAAACATCAAAGCTGGGGGTTATACATATGTTTTGATTAAGCAAAATACACTTGCACATTAGAAATCTAATACTTCGTTTGTTAATTGATTACTCTTTAACCCCTTACAGAGTTCAATTTATTTCCAGATAATGAATAAAAAGTGTCAATTTTTTTATGCTTATTTTCAAACTTACATATCTTTATAATCCTAATAGCATTATTCGTACAAAAAATTTCATAAAAATTAATGTTAAAAAAAAAATCTACTTAAATGAATAATTTACCTGTAAAGTTGGCTTTGTATGGCAAAAATTCATACTTACTATAAATATAAAGCGCAAATTTATTTACATCTTTTGCATTTACACATAAATGATTATGAAATTATTAATCAAAATTTGATCGTGTAGGATAAATTCGAAAACACGGTACTGCCACCTAACCCAACATCGCAATCTGGACAGTAGAGAGAGGAGAGAGAATCTTATTTCTCTTCTTACCTTTTTCCCTTTACTGTCTCCCTTTGAGTAGCAAATAATACACTGTCTTGGATAAGTTTTCTTCTCAGTTGAGGGAATGTAGTGTGTCAACAAAGTGACTTTCCGACAAGCGTGAAGGAAAGGGAGGGGTGTTCAGCAGAAGGACGTCTCTCTTTTGGCAGAAAATTCCCCTGAGTAGTACTTTACAAAAATTCAAAACCATAAAAAAAGCACATGTGAAATAATTTGGGAAAGACCGATTGCACAGTGTAAATTTTCACAGTGCCCGAGCTACACTCGGGATGAGACAGGATGGTACAGCTCACCTTCCCGAGCTCAGCTCGGGAAAAAAGCGGGAAGGGAGTTAAGAATACAGCATCCTTCGTTTTTCTTTTATTTTAAAAACGAACTGAAACATTGTAAAAATTATGATGGATTTTTTTGAAAATTATTGTCTTAATAATTACAGAGTCATTCGTGGAAGATACATTTAACTTAATATTTCAGTACCCAAAGTGGCACTTGGAAAACTTAAATATATTTAAAAGGGTGAAGGCGATTAAAACATTCTAGTACAAATTTCTGTATTCTACTTGAAAAAATATATTGAAATAATAAGCTGTCGTTCTTTCTCAGGCATTTTATGTAAAATACAAAAAAAAAAACAAAAAAACAATAAAAATTTTTAATCTAAAATGAATAATAAGTACCAAACAAAACAGAATTCGAAAACTTATATTTACAACTTTTTTATCAAAAATATAAAAATGTGCTAATTGTACGATTCCGACATAACACACGAGTCAGAACTAATTTTTATTCGACTGTAAAATGTATCGTGCAATTATTACTTTTAAAAAATTTATATTCGTACTTTTAATATACTATTATAAATGTTTTACTGGAAATATGCGGGAATGGAATTATACTGAATTCAATCTCCTTTTCAGAATATATTTCAGGTGTAAAAAATATTAGGAAAAGAATCTTCAGATTTGCCTTTCTATATTCTGAACAAATTTAATTTATTCTTCTAAGCTTATTTTACAAAAAGATGTATTAAATTTTTAACGATCTCAATTAATGGAATCGTTCATTACTTCTCTTATATCTATAAAGTAATCTTTATCATGAATTATAAATTTTAAAATTTGAAATAATAATTCTTTATATAGGTACATTTATATTAACAATATATATGTCATTCCCTTAAACCAAAAGATGTATTTTTCAAATGCTATTATGTGTCAAAGTAGATAAAAAAAAATTGTGATAATGCTCCATACCATATATATATATATATATATAACTTCAAAAAAATAATCTTACTGAAAATTTAAACTGATAATTTTTAAATCTTAAAATAAATTATACGTGATGAATAATTTCTCTTCAATATCTCTTCTCGTTTTTAAAATATTTAAAATTTATTACAAACGATAAAATTGGCTGAAATAGGTCAAGTGCTTTGATCCATAAAATAGATATGTTTTATATTTTTAAAAAAAGCCCAACATCCCACATTGTGACCATTAAGAAGCTTTTAAAACCAATTTAGTATTCCAAACAAGGTAAGCTATTGCGTTACATCTTACGGGATGTACGGAATGTAAAAAAGCACCATTTTTTATTTCTAATTGGATTAAAATTTATATTTATTTCGGAAAAGTATTTAAAAAAAATTTCAGTGTAGATGATCATGCTTTCAAGAGTTTTTCAAGCTCTTTTCAACTTTTATTTTTCTTTATATGGTGTTGCGTTTGATAAATAATAACGCCCATTTGACATATTTAAGTATTTTAAAATTACTATGAAATTCATTGAAAATTATTTGCTAAAATAATCACTGTAAATATAAAAATTTGATCGAAAAGTGTCAAAAAGTTTTGAAAATTTCCCTGCGTTTTCGAAAGGAACTTAAAAAAAGACAAAGTTAATGGCATCTGTAGGTTTTGATATATATTTTTGTTAATTTTTTTATAGGTACTTAAAGAATTTTTGAAGGACAGAAAAAGCTTTAATATTTAAAGCTCTTCTTCGCCCATAAATTTGAAGAACACACACATTCTACAATTTATTGATACCCAACTAATTCTGCATTTTGGATTGAAAAATTCATTAACCTTAAGATATATCCGGTTTTTACACATTTTCTGTTGAAAAACTTTTTTAAGTCAATTTATTTCTTTTGCATTCTTTTTTAAATCTCCAAAAAATGAAAGATTCTTTAAAGAGTTCATCAGAACATTTTATATAAAAAGACAAAAAAAAAAAAAAAAAAAAAACCAGAACACACACTACTGTACAATTTTTTTACAAAACCGCTATATATAACTTAATTTAATATATACAAATATCGTAATAAAATACTTTCTATTCATCCATTCAAGTTCAAAAACATTTTTAAACTTGTAAGGGATGACACTTGATGTTACTACAGTTTTTTTAACTATTAATTCATTAATTAAATTTAAAAATGAATAAAGAGTAACAAAAAAATAGTCCAACAGCATATATAGAAAGGAAAATCGTTCGATGTGTTCCTGTAGCACAATGAATAGCGTGTTACAGTTCTAATCCGAAGGTCACGGGTTCGAATACTACCTGGGATGACCTAATTTCTGAGAATGTGATTTCGTGTTTACTATTTTGTTAGAATAATTAAACTTAATTAATGAATAAATAGTAACAAACAAAAATAATAGTCCAACACCATATATAGAAAGGAAAATGGAAAATCGCTTTCTATTTTGTCACTTAATATTGTGATTCCGTCATATGTTTATACATATTTATATTAATTGTAACTATTTAATTAAAGGTAACTATAAAAATAAAAATTTTCCCCTTGTTGACCTAAGTAAAAATTAATTTATATATTTTTTTTATATTACTTGTTTACAAATAACCATTCCGTACATTTTTAATAGAAATAAATTAAAGATTGAATGTAAAAAAAATAATAAAATTTCTTATAAATTAATCTGGTTACTGTAATTAGTAGATCCTTATCGACAAAGAAATAATACTTCTTGTGTATTTTATAATTTTTTTCCTTTGTTGTAAAATTTTATTATTACAAACATAAGGTATAATTTCAATATTGTTTTGTTGTTAATTTTTAAAGATACTTTATATTGGAAGTGTTTCGTTGGTTATTTTCTTACAAAAATATATGTCATTATTTTTTTCATAAAAGTAATCTTTTTTATTTTGAGTACATTTAAGTTGCTTTAAGTTCCAAGTGAAATATTTTTTTTATCTGTTTGATATAAAATGTGTTAAATTGATTCATTATTTTTAATAACTTAATCTAATGCTGCAAAGCAATGGATAAAATTTGTTTCTCATTGTAATGAATATAGATTCATATAAAATAAATATTGTAATTTTTCCTCAATAAATAAAATTTATTTCATGTTTTTTTTTATATTTATAACATGCTAATCTAATAAAATTAGACTAAAATGTATTGAATCATTTAGTTTTTATCAGTTATATTAAATAAAAAAATAATCAATTTTTTTAAACAAAGTTTCTAAAATATTAACCATAACTTCATGCAACTTATATTTTATGTAAGATGTAAAATGAAAAAAAATATTTCGGGAAAAAAATGAACCATTTTATCATTGCTTCATTTGCGAGTTCATAAACAGTTTAAGCTATCAACTAATATGAATAATTCAGATTAATTACGATATGAGTTGAATTTTGTAGTATTTAACTACAATTTCCTCATTCCATGATTTTTTTTTTGGTCTGACTGACAAAAAAAGAAAGAAAATACACCATTTTCAGAATTTCAATTCTTTAACTAGTGAGAGAGAGAGAAAAGAAATCCAAGAAGTAAATAAATAAAAGCTATGACTTCCTTTAATTCATGGCCCTCTCTACTAAATTTCTATTTTAATTCTATACGCAACTTTATTAAATATTCATAGAAATATATCACAAACATGAAGATATCTTACTAACAACCGAAAACCAACGGAATCTGTGGCAGTGCGAAATTGAGTACAGAGAAAGGCGGATTCCAGTAGATGGCGCTGTTTCTAGTTTGTTATGACCCGATTTAATGTGTGATATAGCGCGTGCGCTTATGTAGATGAATCGCGCTGTCAAAGATGATATTTATACTCCTTTGAAACTAAACGTGTTATGAAAAATTTATTTTCATTTTCCCACGTTTCTCTCTTTTCGGCACGGATTTTAACACTTCCCGGGCATTTTCTCGCTTACAAGTGGGTGATATTTTTACCGAGGCAGTTAAATAATGAAACGATTATACATTAATTAATCAATTGTTGAAACGTTCTTTAAGATAAGGAATGGCAAAATGGATCCAATTTGTCAAAACCCTTTTTGAAATATCAGAATATTTAACTAAAAAAAATGGATAAAAAGGCAATTATTCGATTTTTGTAGTTATTTTCCTAATTCTTTTTATTTCTTAATTTGGGGAAACAGGAACTCCTGGATTAAAATTCAATCTAGTAACCATCCACCTGATAACACAAATTAGAAGTCGACTCAATAATAAACATACTAAATTTGTTTTCTTCTTATTTTAAGAAATACTTCAAATATTTCCTTAAAACCCTTCTAGCATTTCTTTGGATATTTTTACGCATTTATATACCACATATTACAGAATTTTTTGAAAAACATTCAAGTTTTTTTACCAAATTGCATAATTTTAATTTTTCTGACTATTGTAGGCTCACAAATTGTTTCTTTTGTCAAAATATCTTTAAGCATTTATTCATTTTTAAAAATTAAATGAACAGGTATCAATATATTTTTTGTTAGAAAAACGATCTATCAAAAATTCATTAATTATTAGGATATTTCTTTTTACTATAGTAAAACAAAAATATAATTGTGATTAATTTTCTTTTTTAAACCTACAATTAATTCTCAGATCGATTTTGATTGATCATTGTAATAATAATTTTTTTTGCATAAATAACCCCATTAAACTGAATTTAAAAATCAAAGACCTTTAGCAACTTATAAAAATCAGAAATTTATTTAGGTCTCTCTATTTTGTATAAATTTAATAGGTATATGATAAATTGTTTCATGTTAAAATATTCTCTACGTTTTTAAAAATTAGACTGAAAAAAAAAAAAGAACGGTATATTTTAATTCATATTTCTTCTTTTTCCCATAATATGCATCTAAAATGTAAAAAAAACCCCCATTATATATCAATATTTTCAAGTTGTTTTATGTAAAATTATTTCACTATTAAAATTAGTTTACTAAGAGAAAAATTGTTTTAAGCTTTTTTTTTCTGTGACTGTTGTTGAAACTTTCGTTCATAATGTGAGATGCAAAATACATTGTTTTAAAGTATAAGGTTAGATGTAACTTAGTTTGAATTATTTATTTATTTATTTATTTATTTTTAATTTGTGAAAAGTCTAAGAGCTCTTTACAGAGAACATCCTTTTTGCACAGGATGGTCACATTAATGAGAAAAAAAAGATGGAATGAGTACACATCTGTCTAATGTAATAATCTCAATTTTTATTTGTTTTTAAAAGACATGCTCTTCAATACATAATTTTTTGAAAACTTGAACGTTGCTTTTGGAAGAAAACAACAGCTTTAAAATTATTTCCTAAGAGAAAGGATCCATACAGTTTAGCAAAGAAATATAACTAAATAAAAAAGTGAAAATCTTAAAGATATACAAAAACAATGGAAAGATATCTTAAGCTGAGAATCTTTAACAAGTTACTCGATATAGTTTATAGTATAGAGACTTAAATTTTGGTAGTCGATGTAGCATTATTTGCTTTCTCAGTAGATACATTTTATATAAATAACAATCAATAATAAAAGCTAGTCCAATAAAAACAATGATTTATTTAAAAATTCTAATGAATCTCCCTTTTTCTGATAAAATATATATGTTAATATGTTTTTTGATGTATTAGGTTAGGGAAAGAGAAGTCCATTATTTGTTTGGTAGATAGCTGTAGTGTTCGATATCTCTCAAAGTATCTCCCAAACAGTTTCAGATTTCTACTCGTAGGAAAGGTGACACTTCGCACTTAAAAATTCTTTTGCTATTTTTTGTTTGGTTCTATTAGTTATGAGTTACAGGGTGTTAAAACTAGAAGTCAACAAAGGGAAATTTCGGCATATTTTACAGTTTTTCTTTGATAAAGGCGAAAATGCAAGCTAGATGGCTGATATTGTGAATGATGTTTATGATCCCGATACTGCAACAGCCAATAACGTGCAATTTTGGTTTCATCGATTCCTTTTAGGTATGCCCGTTGTCGAAAATGTGGATGAAATCACAGAAATGACTGGCATGTGGTTGACCGGCATGTTAGTAGTCGTAGCAACACCCAGATGCTAAAGATCGACCATAAAACATTTTTAAACCATTTGCACAAAGTTGGATTTTAAAAGAAGCTTGATGTGTGGGTGTCTTACCAATTAGGCACAAAAAACATAATAGATAGAATTTCCATCTCCGAAGTCTTGGTCAAACGGAATAAAATCAACTCATTTTTTTAAGCCGATGGTGACTGAGGATGAGAAATGGATTACATACGACAACCATTGTGTGAAAAGGATAATGGTCAAAGAAAGGTGAAGCAGCTCAAATGGTGGCCAAATCAGGACGATTCTACTGTGCATTTGGTGGAATTGGAAAGGAATCAGTTATTATGAGTTTCTTCCATATGACTAAGCATTAAATTCAGAGCTCTATTGTCAAAAATTGGACCGTTTGAAGCTAGCCATTTACCAGAAATGATCCGAATTGGCCAACAGAAGAGGTGCTGCGTTCCATAAGAGCACCACCAGGTCACATACGTCTATAATGACTCGTCAAGAGCTCCGGGAGCTTGATTAGGAAATTTTGATACACACACCATATAGTCTGGATCTGGCACCAAGCGATTACTGAGTTTTTTTTTTTTGTATTACAAAATTTCTTTAGAGATAAAAAATTGACATCAAGAGAAAATTGTGAAAATTCCTTACCAGAGTTTTTCAGCAATAAAGGCCAAAACTTATATGAGAGAGGCATGACAAATATACCTTTAAAATGGTAGCAAATTACTGAACAAAATGGTGCATATCTGACCAAAATTGGTAATCCTGAACATGTTAAATAAAGACTTGAAATTCGTGTAAAAATAATGCCTTCCTTTTCCCCTAACCTAATATTATATAATTTTTATTCATATATATATATATATATATATATATATATATATATATATATATATATATATATACATATATATATATATATGAATAAAAATATAATAAAATTTAAATAAATTAAAAGGGAAAAAACAAAGAAAGAGAAACTGAATTTTAATATACATATATATATTTATTATAATATGTTTAATATACACACACACACATACATATATATATATCTCAAGTTAAATTTATATGGCTTTTTCATCTTGTATTGCATCGCTTAACTTACATACATTGAAATTAAATTTCTTCATACAAAAGGCATACTTATATAAGACTAATTATGTGTCTTGTTACATGTACTAATATTGAAGAACTACTTGAAAAATTCAATTATATCTCTCTTTTTTTAAACTTTTGTCGACTCTATTGAATACGTATTTAATGAATTAAGTACCACTTTTAGTATAAATTTTGAAATAAATAAATTTAAAGTTGGGCCATATATCCATAATAGCTAAAGAATGCCAAATGAAAAAAACAAAAAATAAAAAAAAATTTTAAAGAAAAGTTACGTTACATGTTTTTTATGGGTTTATTAAATATTTTAAGGTATATTTTTGCTGCCCACTACAGAGTACTTTAGAAACATAAGTAGGTGACTTTAGAAACTTGGGTATAAATCATGTGTGTAAGAATGTGAGTAGGTGTGTATACTAATTTGTCAAAATAATTGAAAATTGTTTTTTATTTTCTTTGTAAGCTGCTGTTAATTATATTTAAAAAACTTTAAAAGAATTCACAGTTTATACTTACTGCTCCAAATTATGCCATATACGTTTCAAATTTTCAAAATGACAGGCAACAAAATTTGTCTTTAATTTTTTATACATTTAATTGGAAACTTATTTTGAGTAAAACGAATTCTAAAGAAAATATTCTCTTGTAAAATTAGTGTTCAGAACTTTGAAATACATCTTTTTTTTTTCATTTGCATACATAGGAATATCCTAATTTCATACAAAATAATGTACATTTGGGAACCCTTATCCTCATTTTCCGTGAAATTCGTTATTTTTATATTATGCTTTAGTCTTTTTGTAATGAATTAATATCCAATGAGGGAATTTTATTAGAATGTTGAGAATATATTATCTCTTAGGTGAGATGTATTACTTCCATTCTGGCTTGCATTTTTTAAAATTATAAATATGTATAGATATGCTTTATGATTTAGTTTCATCTATCTATGCTTCCCAGCATTGTTAAAAATGAAAAACTCTAAACTCGAAAATCCAATGAATTGATTATTAAAAGTACCAGGAATCAAAGTTTTACTATCCCTTTTATTTAAAATAATAAAATAACTTCTCATATTTTCTTTTCATTAATGTTGAACATTTTATTTTCCTTTTTCTGAATACTTTTAATCTCATATCTGAATCAAGAAATGTTTTGAAAGAGAGAGAGCCTCGCTTTTTATTTTTCATTCACACTTAGTTGATTTTTATTACTAGTTCCAAGTAATAACTTTTAAATAATTTCTGTTATTTTTATAAAATTATCTGATGAATAATAATATCCGTAACTTCCCTTCAATTAACTTTTAAAGATCGAATTTTTTGATTTTTTTTTCGAAAAAAAATATAAAATCAGTCAGTCATTAATTTATTGAGATAGAAGTTTTTAAGCCCTCATTTTTCTCCAAAAACAGGTAATAAAATCCTTAAAGTAGTTACATAAGTTGTTAAGAATGATTCATGTAGCTGTTACCCATATATAATGTTCTGATGAAATAACATCTATCCTATTTTCATAAAATGAAGAAATATTTTATCGAATGAGCAGTTTTGCATAAACATTCAATTTTTTACTGTAATAATAAAACATCCTTTTGAAAAATATGTCGTTTACTTTAATTTTTAAAATATGTATATATTAAATGATGTTTTATACTTAAAAAGGATTAGTTTTAATATTAATAATTTATTCAGTATATTTTTTCAATCTTAAACTGCAATTTTTTATACATAAAAATTTAAGAAACTAGGTAAAATAAAGTTTTATGAGATATTAGTCTTGTATATCTCGTAACAAAAAATGTTAAGGAAATAAAAATGTCTTTGAAATTTCAATAAGTCGTTTAAAAAAGTTTATTAATAGCATTGGATTATTCTATATCATATTTAATTTGATTATTTGCCTTTTTAAGTAATCATTAAGTATGTTTTTTTTGCATTCATCGTAACAGAAATATGTATCAACTCAGGTATCTGACATATAAAAAAAGTAAGTAAATGAAAAATTGTCAATTACAACAGCTAATATCTTTTTAAATCTTGGGAATATTTTCTATCGTCTGAAGACAAATTTTTACTTACAACTTTCCTAAGTAGACCTTAAAAATAATAAAAAGACAGAATGCAAAGCACGATTTTCAGAAAAACAGAAAAAATTGAAGATGGCATTGAATCCTAATTTCAATAAAGAGCTTTAAATGAATATTTGAAAAAAGGAAACACTTATTATTGTCTTTGAAATGCATTCTCTCTCTCTCTCTCTCTCTATATATATATATATAATGCATTGGTCCATCATCTTTGACCCTGATACAATTTATTATTGAGATAGATATTGACATTTAGAATTGTCGTGTGTCCTCCTGTGGTATTCCTTGATCAGAGCAACCTAGGGACTGTCAGAGATGTCTCCTAATCAGGGTTTAATATTGCTGTATTGAGGAAGGTTTGATGATCGAGACAGGCAGGGAAAGTGTTGTAGAAGAGCCCAGAAACAAGTAGTAGGACATTCTGTTCACGGTTGGGAATCATTTTGTTTAAATCTTAGTCCCATGGCTCCATGAAATGAAGGACAAAACTACGGGTCATAGAATATCATTAATATGACGTCATACTGTAAGGATATCCCAGACGACAACCAAAGAGATTGGGCTATCAAATGAAATATATTCCACTCAGTACCATAACTACTGGTTGTTAGTCAGTGTGACGAACAACATTTAGGTAAATATCCTACTTCTGTCGTCCCTGGAAGGCTGACAGTAAAAAGGTGAGTTGCGAGCATTATCTTGTTGAAATGCAATCCCAATTTATGCCAAAAACTCAATGGATGTTGGCTGCGTGGCTGATGTCAGTCTAGAGTGTACCTCACCATTGTCCTGGCTATGTCTTCGCTGGTCATCGAGGCTTAATTCGAAGCGGGATTTATTTCTGAAAACAATTATATTCTAGTATACGAGATTCCGTGTCGAATGCGCCTTGCATCACTGCAAACGTACCTTGAAGTGTGCAACAGGGAGGGACAAGTCAACGCAATGCTGTGCGAGAGAGTAGCCTTCTGAGGTAACGCAGCTTCTATAAGTTGCCTATTGGTGGTCATTAGAATCACTGATATCCCGGTTAGGTGTCGGATCGTTAATAAGGACGCAATAGAGGCTGTGAACACTTATCAGGCGATCACTCAGTACTGGTTCTCGGTTGACCGCTACCTTCTTAATCTTATATATAGCCATAGTTCCCCCATTTCTGCTAGCATCATCGAATGGTAGCAACCGCTCCAAATGAAATATCGAATGACCCCAGCGATTTGATTACCATGATGTCTTTAGTCCAAAACTCCCGATGAACTCCCCTCTCAGATGGTGATATCTGCTCATACTGTTCCCTAAAATCCGTCTTGTGAGACACTGATATAATCCACGTGAGTCCACATCCGTGTGTGACATACCTTAGTATTAGAATGTCCTCTGTTTCTTACACCTTTCAAATACTCCACTGTAATGTGCTGTAGTTCCAGCTAATAAGTCATTGCTGCCAAAAGTTAATTATTTGTGTATTCTATCTTAAATTGTGCTCATATGCAGTTTTTGTCCCATTCAAGGCAACTCTTTTTCGATACTTCGATTTTGTGTTGTGTTGGGTTGTGATACACACCGCATTAAATTACATAATATTTAATGCGGCATTTCTTTATGCAATTTTATATATTCGTGCTACCTTCATATCTTAAAAAACAGTCATTATTTTTTATGTATATTTTTGGTCTCCAGAAAAAAAATGCGCAAATAATTTTAGTATTCATTTTTAAACGCATGTTTTATGACGTTCGCTACGAGTATTCCAGAAGGAAAATTAACGTGCTCATAAAAATATTCTTATCATACAGGAAAAAATAAAGAGTAATAAATATGTGTAAAATTGTAATAATATGTATAAAGAAAAAAATTAAGATAAAGATTATATTTAATATGAAAATTCTAAAGAATTTTTCTCTCAGTCTACACTCCCTGAGGCATTAAATACATGCTTTTCACTTTTAACGAGAGATATAGCTTGCCTAAACTTACTTATAACATTATACAGCATGGAAATCTAAAATACAGTCCACCTCATCAAATCATAGTTTGAAATTTTTTATAAAAGGTGTTCTATCTGTTGTCAATTTATTAAACCTTATATTAATACCAAATTCTTAATGTGTATTTTTTTTTACAAATCTACTTTGAATTTAAAGAAATTCTAAGCGTATTTAAGGCCTGGTAATTGAACCTTTTCTCACAATATAATAAATGTAATATGACTTTTTGAGAAAATCTATTAAAGATCCAGAAAACACAATATTCTACTTCCTGTGAAGAAACAATTGTAAAAACCCAAATTGCGAACAATCATGATTATAAAGAACTTCTTAAAAACTGTAAGAGTAAATTTCTTGAGAAAAGGTTTTTTCGAAAAGTATCAAGTTAAATTAAAATTACTTATAACAGCTAAATCAACAATAATACTAAAATAATTGAGAAGTAACTAATATAATGATATTAAATTGCTTAATTTTGTATATAAATTAAGTAAATCTGGGTAAAATGAGTTTTAAAAAACCACTTTAATATGTAGACAAGAGTTTCTATTAACAGAAAATGCGGAGTTAAAAAAAACTATGGAATATTTTTTATTTATATAATTGACTTTTTCCGCGTTTAGTCTAAAACACGCTATTATTCTATTACCTCGACGAAGGTCAATCAACTGTTGTCTGGACTGTTTGACCTACAAAACTAGAGCATGTTCCTTCCGTTAGATGGTCAAAACTGCAATCACTTTCTATGTAATTTTGTGCTGGGCGTGAAAGGTCGCTATAAGCAATGCTGTGCAGAAAAGCTTACGAATTTCCAAACCAGCAATCTAAACAGATTTCCGTCGACAAAGTGTGACACGCCATCTAATTTGGCAGTAACTCTGGTAATTTAATTACCACTAAGCGCTGTTTGACTGCACGCTGACGCTTCTTTTATAAAAGATTCAGCAGTCCTCTTATCAGAAACCTGTTCCGTTCAGGTGCGTAAAGTCGTGACGAATTTTTTTATTGCTATTATAATGTAAATCACGTTTACAGTAGTTCGTTTGTATTCAACCATATGTCAGAATTCTTACATAATATGCTCTATAAAATTTGATTGTATTTATTTCATTTTTTACCTACGCGTTTGTCTTTTCTATGTATATGGGCAACTCACTACTTATACGGTAGAACTTCCGTGACCAGATGTTTACTAACCTGAAGAGGGTAACTCAAAGGGAAAAAAAATCAATCTTGATTACGCAGTAGTTTTTTTAAAGGACGAATGGAGATTTTTTCTTTCGCACAAGAAAACTTAATTTTGTAAGACGACGGTAAGAAAAAGAAAAGTGAAGTTGTTGCAAAGCTCTAAGCAACTACTAAGCAGAAAGAAATTAGTTCAACTTTATAAGAACCTGATGAAAATGAAAAAAAAAAAAAAAAGGAAATTCTGTTTTACTTTAAAATGCATTGTTATTTAACTTTACTTCGAATCTTAAATTCTAACCGAATAATAAATTAAATTCTGTTTAAAATATAAAAAGAAAAATTAAAAAATTAAATTAAATTTTTAAAAAATATGGAAAAAATACAGTTCAATGCAAACCTGACTAAAAAACATTGATTACACCAACTCAATCCACTGGTTACGGACATCATTGTAAAATCTTAGCTAAGCAATACAAAAAAATTTGAAATTGCATTCGGTTTAAAAACTGGGAAATAAACACGATTTTTTAATTTTTTTGCATATTAATTACTTTAAGCTTAAAATTGAATACATGTGTATAATCACATTAATAAAATTTAAATTAATTATTAATTTGAATGAATAAATTAATTCTTGAGGAATTTGAATAGGTTTTTTCCCTCATGAATAAGAAATATTAGTTAACTTTAAAACTAAATCGCCTTTTTAAATTACATTTGTAGTTATTTTATAATAGTCTATTAACTAGTTTATTAATTAGTTTCTAAAAATCTATTTTGCCCTTTTAAACGATATTTTTTTAATTAATGTCGCATTAACTCTGTAAAGCTACTTAATGCCTATGAATCTATTAATTTAGAATTTTATTCTACAATGAGGACAAACAAACTGGAATAAATTAATTAAGTTTCTAAATTCTACATAAGACCATAGGAGGCTTCAAAATTCAGTAGAATTTAAAATGTAGCAGAGGAGGGAAGAAATGAGCTTGGAACAATACCTTAGCTTAGTGGATGTGAGCCTTCGACCCTCTGGAATGCAAAGTTCTCACACAGTTTGTCTTCATTCTTCCATGAGCCTTTACTTTTATGAATTTTTGAAGAAATTTAAATTTTATACAGGCTCTTTAAGGTTCATATCCTTTAAATCATTCAATCAATTCATTTCTCCAAATTATCTAAGTATTTAGTA